>JBBPBX010064859.1:9024-20127 GCA_038048925.1 Garcialebias charrua | reverse complement strand
GAACCTGAAACCTTCAGAGAGCTGAGCAGAAACCTCAAAGAACTGAAGCAACAATGGAAAGAAGAGTGGGTCAGAACTCCTCCAGAACCAGGAGAGAGACTGATGAAGTCAGAGAACCACAGAGGATTCTGCTGCTGAAGGAGGTTCTGTTGGGTCAGAGGCACAAGCTGAGGTTAAATTTTAATGATTTTAGAACTTGTTAAAGATCATCCATCCAGCCATCCAGCTAACTGTCTATCCATCCATCCATTCAGCTAAAAGTCTATTCATCCTTGTATCTGATGAAACTGTTTTGTATTGTTCTTTTAAAATGAATGAATGAACATCAAATCAAAAATAAGTCTGTATCTCTGTGTTTATCATTGTCCTGGCATTGTCTCCTGTTGCCTCTGTCTCCTGAGTTCCTTGTGATTCCCTGAGTATGTAAGTTTGCTGCCCTGTCTATTTTATGTTCTTAATTTCTGTGGCCGTCGCGGACGCCATTTTGAAGAGTCCTAATGGTGAACTACTTTTTTTAAATCCAGCAGATTTGACCATTTCGTGAAACTCTCAAGCTCAGAAAAACTTGTGCTATAACGTCAGCTATGAAATATATTTTTTCTCAGCAAAGAAATAATTGTTTTACCGTGTTTTGTTGTAAAATCCTGGCTTCTTTGGCCGTCGCGGACGCCATTTTGAAGAGTGCTAATGTGGCGAAATTCTATTTTTAAATCCAGACGCGTCGCGTAGGCCCTGAGAAACATCCATAAGTTCACCCTCCATGTTAAAAAGTCTTCGTCTGACTCTTCGAAAACAAGCAATAAGGCTCCAGAGTAACACACTGGCTGCTAACTGCTATAGAGAGAGCACACACCAAGAGACTGAGGGGGACGCTTTTTTGTCACGGACCACATCCGGCGCTGCTCGTAAATACGTTATTTCGTTTTTACTGATAGATAATTAGTTATTAGCGGTACTGCATTTTAAATAAAAATAGCACAAATCCGCTTATGAATTATAAAACTTAGTCAATCCGCTGTAAAGCTAACAGATTATTTAGCTACGCTATAAGCGGATTAGCGCAATAGCGCTACCTAGCGGTCGGCGGCCCACCACTGAACCTCAGATATCGGAATTGGTATCGGTATCGGAAGTAAAAAATGTGGATCGGTGCATCCCTACTTCCTACCTGTCTCTCTAATTACTGTTGCTGTAGTAGCCCAGTCACTTGGAAGCTCTTTCTTACCACCCAGAGCCTTTAACAGCTCATCTCTGAATTTCTCACAACATTCTTCCTTCTTTAGCTTCCACCATTTGGTCTTCTTCTCTGATTTTACTCTTTTTCTCTTCTTCACAACAACAGTCATTCTACACACAACCATCCGATGCTGTCTGGCCACGCTCTCCCCTGCCACAACCTTACAGTCTCCAATCTCCCTCAGGTTTCCTCTTCTACACAGAATGTAGTCGACCTGCGTACTCCTTCCTCCACTCTTATAGGTCACTCTATGTTCCTCCTTCTTTTGGAAATAAGTATTGACTACAGCCATTTCCATTGTCTTGGCAAAATCCACCACCATCTGTCCTTCCTGTTTTCTTTCCTTGACACCAAACCTACCCATCACTTCCTCATCCTCTCTGTTTCCTTTACCAACATGTCTATTCAGGTCTGCTCCGATCACCACTCTTTCCTCCCTGGGAATACTCTTTATCACTTCATCCAAATCTTTCCAAAATGTATCTTTCTCCTCCCCATCACATCCAACCTGTGGAGCATAACCACTGACTATGTTTAGCATCAGACCTTCTACTTCTACCTTCAGGCACATCACCCTATCTGACACTCTCTTCACCTCTACTACATTCTTTGCCAACTCCTCCTTCAGGACCACCCCTACTCCATTTCTCTTTCTATCCACACCATGGTAAAACAGTTTGAATCCTGCGGGCCTTGCTGCCCTTGCACTTGGTCTCTTGGACACATAAAACATCTAACTGTCTTCTCTGCATCATGTCAGCCAGCTCTCTACCTTTGCCTGTCATTGTCCCCACATTTAGAGTTGCAACCCTCAGTCCTACATTCTTCACTTTCCTCTTCTTCCTCTGTCTCCTGACACATTTCCCTCCTTGGGGTCTTCAACTAACAGTAAAACTATTTCTGCCGGCACCCTGTTTGTCAACAGCACTGGTGGCAGACGTTGTTAACCCGGGCCTCGACCGATCTGGTATGGTTTCACTTTGATGAACGCGCATTATGGTTTTGGCAAAAGTGTTTTACATCGGATGCCCTTCCTGACACAACCCTCACCATTTACCCGGGCTTGGGACTGGCACAAGAGATACACTGGCTTGTGCCCCCTAATGGCTGGTTTAGAAAAACACTCAGCTCTCTGCCATTATTTAAATCTGTTGTTAGTGTGGAAAAACATTGGACTGCTGCTGTCTGTATGTGCAACTTCACACAGGGAGAATTTCACACCTTCAGGGGTGGAGGAGCGGAGAAGGTGTTTCCCCGAAAATCTCTCAGACCTGGTTTGAGAGAATGAGGGTTGTGAATGGCTGCCCTGTATGTCAATCAAGTGACAGGATGTTTGAAAGGCTGACAATTTTTTTTTAAATGTAACGCTGCGATCGACCAGTACTACCTCAGCGACCAACCAGTAGATTGCAATTGATGTAATGAACACCCGTTCTGGAGGGTCTGATCCATTTTGAGTGAGAGAGCTTCAATGGTGAAGTGGATATTATTCTCTCACTGAGCAGATTGTTTTGAGCTTTCAGGAGAATTCCTTCTGCTCTATGTCCTTTGATATACCTCTTCTTGAACAGTTATGAGGTAGTTGAATCTCTCAGTCATCATCATCATCATCATCATCATCATTCATCATCAGGGCTTTAATCAGCTCCAGGGCTTGTTGACAATATCAGTTTGAGCTTTTTCACAAAGTGCTGAACTTTTTGGCTGACGTGGTGGCATGATGGATGTTGTAGCCGGGCTCAAGAACTTTAAAGTCAGTGCAACAACAACATTCAGATGTAGATCCAGAGCTTTAAAAACTCCAAAAGCTTGTGGTATTATGCTGGACTGATCTGAATTACCTGATGAAGGTTGTTTAAATGCTGCTGCTGTTAGCGGTGTTTGCAACAAGCTGCTTTTCTTGCTTGTAGAAGATGTTTACGTTCAGGCCGCTCCTTTGTTATTAACGAGGGACACGCATTGCCCAAGCAGCAATCGGACAGCACGTCACCTCCCGTTCTGTTCTGATTCAAAACTGCTTTCAAAGATAACTCTTCCAGAGGATGAAACACAAGCCTCGGTTGGTTTATCTGGTACCACTGCTCCATTAAGGCCAAGAACCAGTAAACTAGACCATCTCAGAAAACGGATTGGAGTTAGAAGATCTGCTCGTTTACGTGACTCACAGTCTCACAGCAGGACTCCAGACTTGGAGGAGGAAAATAGACTTTCTGCTCCAGACCTGTTTAATAAGAATGACAGGTTATATCAGCCCTCAATTAACCCTGAGCAGGGTAACTGGGGAGCACATCAGCAAGGAGGCCTCCTTCCCAATCTGGTTGACCCCCAGAGGTTAACAACCTCTGTGTCACCAGAAGGGGCAGTGCAACCACCTAGGCCAGGAACTGCCAAAAGTCTCAGCTTGTTGGCTGAAAAGAACAGGTTGATGGTGTCAGGCTTACCAGAAAATGTGGTATTGACCATACAAAATGCCCGTGCTGGTTCAACACAATCTTTATACGCACAAAAGTGGCGTATTTTTGAGGCCTGGTGCTCAGAAAGAAATATTATTTCTTATGCATGCGACTTGGCTCAGCTCCTGACCTTCCTTCAGGATTTACTGGAAAAAGGTTGTTCTTATTCAACGATTAAAGTTTTCCAATCAGCGATCTCAGCCTGTCATGAAGGCTGGGGACACAAGACACCTGGAGCACATCCAATGATAATAATATTTATGAAGGGTGTCCTTCGGACTAAACCTCCTAGCAGGACCCTGACCCCTGGTTGGGATCTGGGCCTGGTCCTGGGGGCCCTCTGCGACTCCCCATTCGAGCCATTGAGCAAGGTTAAGATAGATTTGCTATCTTATAAGACTGCTCTACTCCTGGCACTTTGCTCGACGAAACGCGTGGGCGACCTCCACGCATTATCTGTACATCCAATGTGTACCAGATTCACCCCTGACGGGTCAAAGGTCACGCTAAGGCCTAATCCCGCATACACCCCCAAGGTCTTGACTCTGAACCATAGGAGTCTAGACTTTGATCTCTCCTCTTTTCCACCTGCCCCTGTCCTCACTCAGGAACAGGAAAGGCTACAGGCTCTCTGCCCAGTGAGGGCTTTACGCACCTGCATGCAGAGAACAGCCGAATGGAGGAAAACAAACCAACTGTTCGTCTGCTTTGAAGCACCTGCTACCGGGAGAGCCCTATCAAAACAACGCCTCTCACATTGGGTGACTGAGGCCATTAAAAGGGCCTACAATAGCAAAGGTCAACAGGCGCCTTCTAGAGTGCATGCTCACTCCACTAGGGGTTTGGCTACTTCCTGGTCATTATTCAGGGGTGTACCAGTCGCAGACATCTGTGCTGCTGCGAATTGGACCTCATTAAATACTTTTGCAAAGCATTACAGTTTGGATGTTACTGCTGGTGACGTCACTCAGGCTGTCCTTTCTAATACACAATAGAAAGCAACCTTGGGATGCCTGCTGGTCATGGGCAGACGTTCACTCTAGCATGCATTTCACTGAGCATTTCAAGGGCGTGAATGGATTACGTTCCCATAGCAAGTATGTTGCACTGAGAGACAGACTGAAAGGGAACTGAAAGTTATGCACCATAACTCATGTTCCCTGAAGGAAGGGAACGAGGTGCAACATATCTTGCCCTTTCAATGCTGAAAGCTCGGTGAAGTGCAATTTCTGAGGATGATGGAGGGGCGCAAGCCGCTTAAGTACCCAGAGGGCGGGGCCTCTGGCGCGTCGGTGACGCCCCTGCCGTAAAGGCGTGAGTATATTCCTTCAGGTAATCGCGCGGGGACGCAATTCCCATAGCAAGTATGTTGCACCTCGTTCCCTTCCTTCAGGGAACATGAGTTATGGTGCATAACTTTCAGATTTGACCATTATGTGAATTTATTAAGGAACGGTTAAGCTCAGACACATCTTTGCTATAATTTTCAGCAGACAAATAATTGTTTTTACCGTGTTAATCTTGTTAAAAGTCCTTCCGTGCATGCTTCTGTGGCCGCCATTTCCAGTAGGGCAAATGACGCGCTGACGCGTCGCGTAGCAGTGACGCATAATAGATGCGACTTAAATAAAGGTGCGACATGGTTATGGATTTTTCCAATTTATTGCCAATAAATGGACAAAGCGACTTATAGAGAGGTGCAATATATAGAGAGAGTAAGTTCCTCCGAACTTACTGTACTGGGCCTCCCTGTGTCTCTACAAAACAGATCATACTAGTGCCACAGCTCGCCTGTCCTTTTCCACTGTCTTTGTCACTGGTGCAAAAATCATCCTCAAATCTCCACCACCCCTCCCCTCCACACAGCCTCATTTGTCCACCATCAGCATCTCCTCACACCCTTTTTCATCCGACCACGCTCATTCACGTTTATTCCCTCCCACAATATATTCATTACTTCAATGCCATTACAATTTGTATCCAAGGAGCCACAGTCCTCATTATTCTTGTAAAACTCCCCAGCCTGCACACACTCTCACCCTCTGTCCACAGAATTATAATTCACATAGGCTGCATTGATGCATCCTGTCATCACTCCAAAACCACAAGAACTGAGATTAACAAATTTCCTGAATTTATCAACACCTGTGGCAAATAACAGTTTATACGGTAATCTTAAGGATGAAAATTTAAATTAAACTTATTTTTCCTAGTGAGTTACAGAAGTTCTTATGGCAGTCTGTGCATGTACCAGTAAATATATCACAGTAAAACTACCATACTTACAATATTCTTTTGAATGAAACTTGTTGATGATGTGAGTTTTTGTTTGTTAGAGCATTTTGATAAATGGACAGTATTGAAGTGACTGTTCTGATGATATGTCAACAAATATTTAAACTAATATACCAGAAAGTTTATATTTCTGAATTCCTGGATATTTTGGTGTAGAGGAATGCATTTTCTAGTTGAATTTGAACAAAACATAATGACGTAACAAGCTGTGAAACGCAGACAGCTTAACCACAGGATCCAAACAGTTCCTAACACAGCTTAGCTCCACACTTCACTTTAAGCCCGAGATACACTGAAGCATCATCCGTATACGCGCGTATACGCGCGTATTTTGTGCGTATGTTTTTGCTGCTATACTTCAGAAACTATCAGCTTTCAAACGCTCGCGTTCTCCTTGTTGTAATATGAGCAGCTGCACACGGAGGGGACTCAACTGAGCTCGCTGATTGGTCACTTGCTGACACGCCTACTGAATTGATTGACAGCCTTCAGTCAGCTGAAAGTGAAACCTCGAGAATGCATCATGAGCAGCTCGCTCAGACTTCTGCGGTGTTCTGATGCGGTGTTTCTACTATATATGTTATAAAAAGTTCTCTCAGAAATAAAAATAATAACAGGGAGTGCTTTTCCTGCAGCACACAGCCCACCAGGGATATTTAAAACATTGCGCACCCAGGTAGGACCTGAATTCATTCATTTCAATCATCGAGTGAACGGAGGAAGAAGCGGTTACTTGACTTTAGGCAAAAAAACAAAAGAAAAGGCCCGATCAGCGATAAAGAAGGGGAATTTATTTAATTTGTGTAACATACAAAACAGTCCGGCGCCGGGGAAGTTTATGTTCAGACACCGCGCATCGCGTATGCGTAGTAAAAAAAAACTTTTGCGCGTACATGCCCTGAGGGGCTACGCGGGGCTACGCTTTTGCCACAGCGTACGTACGCTGCGTATAGGCATATCGTGAGGACGCTCGAGTGTATCTCGGGCTTTAGACTGCAGTAAATAAATACATACCTGTGTAACCCCGATGTTTGGTTTGATACCAGTGAACTGATGGAATCGCTCACCCAGGAACTCTTCTCAGCTTCACACAATTTATTAACATGAACTTCATCTGTAACAGATAAAACATGTGGTTGGTGGTGGTCTGACATGTAGCTCCTGCCCCAACTCTGAGAACGTCAGGCAGTAAAACATTGTCGTCAAGCAGCCTCCACTTCCAAAATGACAGTTTTGCTGTGCACGCAAACACTATGAATTACGGTAGTAACGTTTGTGAGATGTTTTCAAAATAAAATATAATAATAATAATAATGTGTTTGTCTGTCATCTGCGTATGTTTCCCATACACAGACGAAATTCGTCTCTGCATTTAACCCAACCACCCCAGGTGGTGCAGTGAGCAGCCAGAGGGCGCTCGGGGAGCTGGAGAATTAGGTGTGCACTCATAGACACCCCAAGGTGTGTATTGGCCGGGACGCAAACCCGCGTCCTTCGGGTCCCAAGTCAAACGCCCTAAACACTAAAAGCTGTGAATGATGTCATTCTTGCTATGTTATAAAATGATTTTTAATGTCCACCTATGAATATGGATACATAATATTTTTGCTTTTGTCACTATTTTGTGTGGTCATTTGTTCATTATGTGAGAAGGTTCATTTGTTTTCCCTGAAGTTTCCAATAAAACAAAAACAAAACCATAAAGTTTCCAGAGACCAGTCTCTCTTCAGGCTGACTGTTGAACATCTCCAGATGTTACCGACCCATTTTCACCAAGATCTGATGTGGAATTTGAAAATTTAAGCCTCATAAATTTAGCTATTTTATTTTCTAGTTAACACTTTCCATTAATTATTTAAAAACAAACTGTTTGTTTTAAAGACTAGTCTCACATCACGCTGACAGAGGAACACCCAGTTATAAAAATGAAACATATTCTTCTTTCAAAAACGTCCCGAAAACATTTTACGTTTTATTCATATTAAATTTAAAATAAATTTGTTTTTTAAAGACTTTGAAGTAGCATGAATATTTAACCAAAAAACACAGAGAACTTTTCAAAGACATAGTTATAATGTTTTAAATACTATCCATTGCAATAACCATAAACTGGCTTGTTTTCAACTTATTTACTTTAATTTCCTTCTATAACCACTACTTTAGTCTTGCACTTTGCACCCTGTGGTTTATATTCAGGAGCGTCTTATTTATGTATTTTTTTCATCCTTTTCATAATGTATATTTTATTTTGAAGGATTTTCCTGCTGTCTCAGTAGCTTCCTGCCACTGACTAATATTTTCCTTTAACAGAGCTGCACACTTGTGGCTTCCAGTACCCTGCCCCTCAAGGCTCGGTTATAGTCACGCTTTGGTCCGCAGGCTGGAGAGCGCGCTCTGCGCGCGCACTATGCCGTGAGGCTTCATGCGTTTACAGTGTCGCACGGCGGCGCATGGCAAAGTGTTGTTCTTTTACTGACCAGCAGGTGGCAGTACCCTCTAAAACCTGTGCATATGTTGCAAGAAAGGGTGTAGAAGAAGAAATCTACCGTAGAAGAAGAACTGTTTGAAATCACACAACAACAAAAAATGGCTTTCCATTCGCGTGCTGAACTGTTGTCTTTATTAGAGGAGCAAATCATAATAGAACAACAGTTATTGTATCTTGCGGTTTTAACGCATGGAGCGGAGGAGGAAGCGATCACGTGACTTTTGGCAACAACAAAAAAAGTCCAGATGAAAAAGGGGAATTTAATACATTAGTGTCACATACAAAACATTCCTCCATGTGTTGCGACGCCGTCTCCACGACCACGCAGACAGCTGCAGGCTCTGGCATGAAGACCGTGAAGGCTGTCGGTGAGGTCCCCACCCGACCTGTCAATCAAAGTAGCGCCCACGGCATGCGCACTAGCCTTGCGGAGTTTCAAAAAATCAGAGGTGCACGACACGCGCGGGGCCTACGCGCAGGGGCGGGGACGGTGATATTACGTCACTTTTGGCGCGCGCACCCTCGCGCCCATGCGACGCGTCAACCATAAACCAGGCTTCATGGGGCAGGTGTTTGTGACTCAGAGAGAATGCCCTCAGGTAATCAGATGTTCAAGGTATTTTGCTCACGGTTTCAAATTCCTACCATAACTCCACCCACTCTGTCATCATGTGACCAGAAGTCTAACCTGAATGACCAATGAGGTACTCTCGAGGACCACCCCCCAAGACAGACGTGCATTAATTTCTTCAGATCGTTCCCATGTTGTTTATCATATTTTGTGCTTCATGCACAGACCTGTTCATTTGTTCAGTGATAATGGAAAATGCACAGAGAATTTCTTATGAAGCAACTTTCGTGTTAAAAGTGATCGGCTGTTGAGGAGGAAACAGAGCTGCTGCCCATAGCTGCATTATGTTGATGTAACATGTCTGTAACATGTTTTAATAAAAGTTTTTAAATTCTTTCTGTGTCAGTAAATTTGCATTAAAATACCGGGATTTCACTTTAAAGTCACATCCGAACACAAAGCAGCAAAAACGAACATAATTGAATGATAAAATATATATATATATATCTTCTATCATTTCATACAAATTTTTAAGATGATGTCAGTGGACCTTTAAATTTAAATACTGTAACATGTAAACCTTTGTTAAATGTTTCAAATATGTAGAACCATAAAAATATGATGATCTTAGATGTAAAGATCTAAAGAACAGAAAGATGTTTTGAAACACTTCTAGAGAATGAACATAGATGTGAAGAACACAACAGACTGTTCAAACTGTTCTCTCTGACATTTGATTTGATTTTACTGGTGAAATGTTTGAGAACCAGTTCTCATTTACAAACTGGACCCAGCATGTTCCAGGAGTTCTTCATTCAAGACTCAGAGCTGCTCGTGGAACCATTTCTCACGTGTCTCACCAGATCTGCTAAATAAGTTAGAAATATCATTGATTTGGGTGAAAATTATTCTTTATTTATCCTTTACATTCTCAAATGATGTTATGAAATTAGTGATTGATTTGAGTCAAAGTCTCTAAAAGTAATATTTGTAAGTAAATCTATATTTGGGAGTCAACCTATTCAAGATGGCCACCACAGCTAATTGAACCAAAAATCACAAGTTCTGAGTCTGTCAGATACTGAAGTGCAGCTGATGTGGCAGTAGCTGAGAGTCATCCTCAAAACATATTTCAAGAGGTAACAGATCACAAATGATCTCCCAAAATAACCTGAGATTGTTCATAAGGTCATCTGTACAGTTTGACTCAAACATCTAAAACTACATCCACTATGACCAGATGTTCTGATGATTTCAAGGAATGTTAGACCTTTAATCTCCTTAACACGTTCAACTTTAATGAATTTACACTATTTTATAAGTAACTCTCACCATAAAGCTGTTAGTAATTTCTGAATGTAAAATTTCATCCATCCATCTATTTTCTTCCGCTTATCCGGGGTCGGGTCGCGGGGGCCTAAGTAGGGAGGCCCAGACTTCCCTCTCCCCAGCCACTTGGAGCAGCTCCTCCGGGGGAATCCCAAGGCGTTCCCAGGCCAGCCGAGAAACATAGTCCCTCCAGCGTGTCCTGGGTCTTCCTCTGGGTCTCCTCCCGGTGGGACATGCCCGTCTGTAAAATATGTCTAAATAATTTAAAATGATAAACATCATGACATAAAGCTGCTTCCTTTAAGTTCTTCCATTTTATAAAGATCACTGAAGATGATTTTCTCTGTGAAGATGTCAGGATCAGTGTGTTTTCATCATTATTTGATGGATCTTTATGTTTCAGATCAGAAGAATTTCCCTTTTGATCATTATATTTTTGTTATTTGATTATTTTTTCTCCCAGGAGGCCGTGCTCTAGGTGGGTTTGCCAGAGATCACATGGAACAGTTGTTGCACAAATCAAACACAATTCAAGTCAAATTAAAAAGTGACATCACCAGAATGATGACTATTGTTAAACTCAGTAAGAAACCTCACACTATTACATCCTTCTGCTGACTTCATTTTATTGTTATTGAATGAAAATCTACATGTTGGATGTAAAATATGTGTGTAGTTTTAAAATATAACATACTTTATAAAAATATAATAACAAGCAGCTCTGGTAAAA
>JBBPBX010064857.1:3752-20128 GCA_038048925.1 Garcialebias charrua | reverse complement strand
TTTTCATACTCTTATACCACTATGCAAAAACTCAGGACAGTGTTAGTTTTACTATTTTATGCTTATGTCTATTATTATATGTTTCAGTGTTTCAATGTTTAGATGTTTACTGTTGCACCGAGGGACTGAGAGAAACGCAATTTCGGTCCTGTGTATGTCCTGTACTGTACATATTGCAGATCTGACAATAAAGTTGACTTTGACTTTGACTTTGACTTTTGAACATGCAACATGTAACTGTGCTAAATGTGCTTATGATATGGTTTTTACTGGGTCATGCGGTGTCTTGCAGACAAAATGTGATTCATTTTTTTTTATATCAACGCTGTAACCCCCATGGTTTCTTTCCCTGTTTTCCCACCTTTGACCTTCATCCTGAGACGGATGAGAGAGGCCGCGCTGAAGAACATGTCATGTGTTTTGATAAGGCAGCAGCTTTACACACTCAAACCCTCTCCTGGATGACTGTGCATACATAATCACGCTGTATCGATGAAAATTGGTGCAATGTTAATAAAATCTCTTGTATCTTGTATCTTGTATTATTTGTAAGTTATATTTAAAGTATCTGTATAGTGTCAATACCAGTGAGACTTTTTCTTTTGCATTTCTTTTAGCATTTTTTTTAGCATTTCTTTTTAGCATTCTTTTTAGCATTTCTTAGAGAGACATTTTCTAGAGAGACACGAACAGCCGGAAACAAATTCCTTGTGTGTGTCAACATACAGTACTTGGCCAATAAACCTGATTCTGATTCTGATTCATTTCGTTGCGCCGCCCTGGCAAAATGCAGCTAACTGACCACTGAAGTGCATTTAGTTAAGTAAAAGTTCAACTGAGAAACACTTTGCTATAATTTTGAGCAAGTAAATAATTGTTTTTAAGTGTTAATCTTTTAAAATTCTTGTTAAAATACTCCTGTGCATGCTCCCGCGGCCGCCATTTGTCAGCCAATTGATTTTTGGCGCAACACTGGTCCACGTTTCCGAGGTGTCAGCAGTGACGCAAAACAAATACGACACGTCAGAGATGATGCATAATAGATGTGACGTATACAGTAAAGCAACGTATTTATAGATTTTTCCACTTTATTAGACTTTTTTTCGACTGATGCGACATAGAGTAGTGCAACGTGTATGACGGGAAATACAGTACCTCTCTGGGACTGTGGAGATTAGTTGACAACAAAACTTGACTCAATGTTGCAAGAAAATATTATATTTTTTTCATTGCAATTTCACTAAAATATAAACATAAGTGAGGAAGTGACCATCAAGATATACCTGCCATGATTTGTTAAAAAAAAATTGGAAAATCACAACTTATTTTGTGTGTATTGTTTGAAAATGGACAAATCTTGATTGCTTTGTACCAAATCTGGCAACAAGTCAAGAAAAGTTTAAGATTGGTTTGACCCTGTGAATATTTTAAGAGAAAATGTGTTTGATATTGTTTGAGTGTTGTAAAGTCAATTGACATGACTGTACGCCTCTGTCATTTAACTGATTATATGGAGAACCCCTGCAAAAGTCACACAAGAGACACTCTCACAAATGCTGTAGATACAGGCTCATAGAGACAGGCGATTGAAATGAGTTCAGGTACCGAAAGCAAAGGCTAACATACTTTTACCACTCACAAATATGTAATATTGGATCATTTAATAAATAAAAGACCAAGTATAATATTTTTGTCTCATTAGCCGTGTTTCCATCTATTTTCAATTCGAATTTTGAGCAAATTTTTGAAAATTCGCAAAAATGTAAATAAAGATTAATGCAAATCAGAAGTGTTTCCATTAACTGGCTTGAAGAAAATCCACCAGGCCACGCAAAGCGGCATTACGTCAGACGTCAGCGTTACGCATGTCTACAGTAAACAGGAAGTAGCGGTTGAAAACAGGAACCGAACCACACATCTCTGCAAAATGGAGAGAATATTTCAGGAATGTGTTGCTATCGGGCAAGTTGTATTTATTCTGTCATGCCAACTAGTTTTAGCGATGTTACAGCGGAAACAGCTGATCAGTCACATGACGTGAATGTTCGCTACGTCAGAACTGAGTCGGCAAATCTGTTTCCATCTCTCGTTTTGCGCATCAGCTCTGTTTCGAAAAACCCAAAAACCACCTCAAGCGAGCGTATCAACTTTTTTGCGAATTAGAGGAAGTTAATTTGAATCGTGCCGTTTCCATTCACCTTTTCTGATGCGATACTTCAAAATGCGCATCAAGAAACCTTGATGGAAACACGGTTAGTTGTTTAACTGCATTCTCTTTATCTACTTTTAGGACTTGTGTGAAAATCTGATGATGTTTTACGTCATATGCAGAAATATAAACAATTATAAAGAGTTCACAAACTTTCAAGCATCATTGTAAACAAGTATGTGGTGTAGTTTTTAAAGTCATGTTCTGACTTTGCAAGTGAAACAAAACCCTTATTTGGCTGCAATTTCCCACGCTGGTATCAAAGGTTAAATGGTAAGAGGGCTGATCAGGTATTGTCTCTGCTAGACGAGCTCATTAATGTGTCACAATTCATTATCAAAGCCATGTCCCCACCTTGTCAGGCTGCTAATGGGAATATCAATCATATACTTCCCCATCACGACCCTTCTCACATCGTTGATTCGCATCTCTCCTCTGTTGACTTCTCATCCCCGAAATACCACCAGGCCTGAACAGATCTGTCTGGAACAAATGTCAAACACAATTCGGCTCAGGAGTAAACACCCACAAACATGACTGACACGCAGAGCGAGAGACGTTTTTTGTCGTGGAGTTGGCGCATGCTAGTGTTTCACAGAGGTGGTGTAGTTTGATACAACAGGGTGATTGTGACAAGGTGATGATCTTTCATAAACAAAGAAAACATGGATTTTTCTTCTTTAGGGGAAATGCTTCAATGAATTTAAAGCCTAGCATTCCTTAAAGAGGTGTCTGTTGCCTTTCACAATCATCTTGTGTTGAGACAAATAGCTGTTTTATTAGAGGAAAAAAAATAGAATTTGAATGAGCAAGGTCACTGTAAGGGTCAGTGTTATAAAATATAATCCCAACAAAAATGTCAAAGTAGCAATTGTAAAGAGAAAAAAAGTTATGTTTATATGACTTCAAATCAAGGAATCAATTGGTTCTGAAACTAAAGATAGCTGTGTTCTGCCCACCAGTTTAAAGAATAAAAGAAAAGCAAAAAACTCATCAAATTGAGTCAAACTCAATCAACAAGCTTTTGTGTTTCCAACCTGAAATGGCACATTTAGTGATTGTAACTGAAACATACAGCTTCCTGATGAGGAAGCATTGTGTTAAATACCGGTACTTTCAAAACAAGAGTTGTTGTTTTGTTTTTTTTAACAATAATTCCCCATTCACATAGACGCGGAGGAGGGAAACTTGATTTTTTTTTTTCCGGATATTGATTCAAGGGGGAAAAAAATCTGCAATGACACGGAGCGCATTTGGTGTTCACATGCAACCGCAGAAGCCCCGTCACACAGAGGCAGCTGTAGTTGTCATGCCAGGTCATTTGTTGGCGCTGTGAATTTTGTACATTCACCTAATGCTCATAATAATAATGTCACACAATGTCATCACTGTATGTTTCCATACAATGGCAAAATTAGTCTCTGCATTTAACCCATCCACCACTAGGTGGTGCAGTGGGCAGCTATTGAAAGCACCCTGGGGGCATTTTGGGGATGAGGTGTGCTGCCCAGAGACACCACGCGGTGTGCGGTGACCGGGGATCGAACCTGGGACTTTCGGGTCCCAAGCCGGTTGCTCTGTCTCTACACCATCTCGGCCCCGAAATATGCATGCTGCCTAGGACAGCTGCCTGTAAGGACTTTCCTCTGGGCTGAAAGCCCAGATAACAAATAAATAAATAAAATTAAGCTGGATTTCGGATAAGTTGACGGATTTGACGCCAATCAGACGCTTCGTCTAACAGCCTGACACCGGTCTCTGAGCGGACCAGAACTGTGAGGATTATTTTGGGCTTACTACTCCAGAGGTAAATCAGTACCTGTCGAGCAATGCTACAGCAGGTAAATACATGTTCTAGATATTAGCTTGTATTTACCTCGGGTACACAACAACTGACTGAGTTTTTATTTTTCCTGCGAGGAGAAGCTGCCCTCCCACCAGAGGTGGACCGGTTCCGAAAGAGCCTCACCTTGGCAGTGCAGGAGGATGAATTATTCACTTAAATTCTCCTCAGTTCTTCTTTCCAATCCATTCAGTGTTTTATGTTAATCAAATGAGTGAGAGCCTGAACAAGCCAGATAAATAACATGGCATCAGTATCTAGGATGACAACAGAGAAGACAAGTACAGTTCATTAATGTAGTTTGCAGTTCGTTTAACATGTGTTTAATAGTGTTCAGTTTATTATCAGTGTTTTTGTGACATACAGTTTGTAGTGTTGACTAAATAAATAAAAATTAAACCTGATGTCTTCAACTTCAATAACATGCAATATGGCTCACATCATCACATAACTTGAATTAAATAATGTCCACATAGCCTAATTTAGCTCAGATAGCGTCATTATATCTCCCACTACTACCGGTAACAGAAATAGTTTGGTATCGTTAAACTGTTATTATTTAACACATTTAGTATGTTAAAGTCCAGCGTGACACGTGAAACATACGTCTGCCTCGACAGGCTCGTTCAATAAACAGCAATATTAGAACTGGATCCGACTGGTGTCTCTTCCAACACAGATGTCGGTCACAGCGCTTACATTCCAGTGTAGATTAACTATGAGACACAAAGTATATTCCATCAGTCGTAGCACAGTGCCATTGTTTTTGATAGAAATATGCCACTGGTCCATGCATGTATGAAATATATGGCTGTAGTGCGCATGTGCTTTAATACCTCTGTGGGACTTTTGATACATCTGGGGGTGGTCCGTCAGAAAACTTCCACTCTGAGACCTGGGTTGAAAACATCCACATTCAGCGAGGGTCATGTAAATGAACAGTCGAAGCGCAGAGAGATAGCTGCGGTTTCACTCAAAATGCACGTCGTGTAAATGGTCACTTTAAAATACAAGTTCAAGAGAACTTCAGGGAATAAACTGGTGTTGAAATCATAACATAAGCTCAGAGTGCACACGATCATGCCAAATTTGAAAAGTTCTCGTAATATTAGAACTAACGTTTTGTCGGTTCCTAAAAAGGCAATTAAGAAAAGCTGAAAATCTTTCAGTTAAATTTGCTGCTAGTCATTAAATAACTTTTATGTAGTTGTGTGTTTTTTCACACAATAAATTAGTGGATAATTCTAAAAGCTGGTTTTACAGTGGTGGTGTATTCAAGTACTCATTACAAACTATAAAATCAAACATTAAAACTGGTTATCCTGAACTAAATCAACAGGTGCAACTTCAAAGAATGGTTTTCAAGATACAGTATATATTGATATGCAAACTTCAACCTGCAGGTATGCATTCCACACTAGCAAAGCACTTTACTCAACAGGTCTGAGTATAAACTGTACAAAGTATGTATTTTTTCATTCAACCTTTATTTGTACAGGTTAGTCTCATTGAGTCACAAGAAATCATTGACCAGAAAGATCTAATTTAGACAGACAACATAAAGAACAGTCAAATGCAATAAAAATAAAAGTAGTGTTATAAAACAGTAAACCAAGGTGCCATTTACAACAAGGTAAAATACTAAAAACAAGAACAGATTTGCTTTGATGTTTCTATTGACCTTATCAAATGTTTGATATCCCCTAAAGAAATTGAAGTGGACATCTTCATATCTTGTTGCGATGTGTTCCAGCTCACAGGAGCAGAGTAGGAAAAGTCCTTTTTGCCAAGTTCAGTCTAAACTGAGGGTACACTACAGGTAATGATGTCCTGAGAGCGCACGCTGTAACTGCACTCACAATGTGACATGTAGGAGGAGCTATAAGAAGGTAGCAGACCAGTGAGTGATTTATGGATGAAAATGAACCAGTGTGAGAGTCTACGAGTAGATGTAGCAGTATACTGTACATAGCTCAAATGGCTGTTTGAGATGGAGAACAGGCCTTTTTTCAGTGACTTTGGTTGTTTTCGGAAACCTGAAAGTTATGCACCATAACTCATGTTCCCTGAAAGAAGGGAACGAGGTGCAACATACTTGCTATGGGAATTGCACCCCCGCGCGATTACCTGAAGGAATATACTCACGCCTTTACGGCTAGGGGCGTCACCGCCGCGCCAGAGGCCCCGCCCTCTGGGTACTTAAGCGGCTTGCGCCCCTCCATCTTTCTCCAAAGTTGCACTTCACCGAGCTTTCAGCATTGAAAAGGGCCAGCTATGTTGCACCTCGTTCCCTTCCTTCAGGGAACATGAGTTATGGTGCATAACTTTCAGTTCCCTTTCAGTCTGGTCTCTCGGTGCAACATACTTGCTATGGGAACGTAATCCATTCACGCCCTTGAAATGCTCAGTAAAATGCATGCTAGAGTGAACGTCTGCCTGTGACCAACAGGCACCTCAAGGCTACTTTCTACTGTGTGTTAGAAAGGACAGCCTGAGTGACGTCACCTGCAGTAACATCCAAACTGTAATGCTTTGCAAAAGTATTTAATGAGCTCCAATTCGCAGTAGCACAGATGTCTGCGACTGGCACACCCTTAAATAATGACCAGGAAGTGGCCAAGCCCCTAGTGGAGTGAGCATGCACTCCAGAGGGTACCTGTTGACCTTTGCTACTGTAGGCCCTCTTAATGGCCTCAGTCACCCAATGTGAGAGGCGTTGTTTTGATAGGGCTCTCCCTGTAGCAGGTGCTGCAAAGCAAACGAACATTTGGCTTGTTTTCCTCCATTCGGCTGTTCTCTGCATGTAGGTACGTAAAGCCCTCACTGGACAGAGAGCCTGTAGCCTCCTGTTCCTGAGTGAGAACAGGGGCCGGTGGAAAGGAGAAGAGATCAAAGTCTAGACTCCTGTGGTTCAAGGTCAAGACCTTGTGGGTGTATGCGGGATTAGGCCTTAAGGTGACCTTTGACCCGTCAGGGACGAATCTGGTACACATTGGATGTAAAGACAATGCATGGAGGTCACTCACGCGTTTCGCCGAGCAAAGAGCCAGGAGTAGAGCAGTTTTATGATAGTAAATCTATCTTTATTTTGCTCAGTGGCTCGAATGGAGGGTCACAAAAAGCCCCCAGAACCAGGCCAAGATCCTAACCGGGAGTTAGGGTCCTGCTGGGTGGTTTGGTCCAAAAGACACCCCTCATAAACCTTATTATGATTGGATGTGCTCCGGGTGTCTTGTGTCCCCAGCCTTCATGACAGGCTGAGATCGTTGATAGGAAAACTTTAATTAATTAGAACAAACGTTTTGTCGGTTCCTAAAAAGGCAATTAAGAAAAGCTGAGGTCAGGGCGGCCGTGGCGTAGTGGTAATGGCAGTCGTCCCCCGATCAGAAGGTTGGCAGTTCGAATCCCAGTTCCCCACACCATGTGTCGTTGTGTCCTTGGGCAAGACACTTAACCCCGAGTTGCTCCCGGTAGGACTGGAAAGCACCTTGCATGGTAGTCTGCCGCTACCGGTGTATGAATGTGTGTAGCACTTTGAGATTTTCACTAATGAAAAGTGCATTATAAATTGAATTCATTATTATTATTATTATTATTATTAATCGTTGAATAAGAACAACCTTTTTCCATTAAATCCTGAAGGAAAGTCAGGAGTTGAGCCAAGTCGCATACATAAGAAATACTATTTCTTTCTGAGCACCAGGCCTCAAAAATGTGCCACTTTTGTGCGTATAAAGATTGTGTTGAACCAGCACGGGCATTTTGTATGGTCAATACCACATTTTCTGGCAAGCCTGACGCCATCAGCCTGTTCTTTTCAGCCAACAAGCTGAGGCTTTTGGTAGTTCCTGGCCTAAGTGGTTGTATTGTCCCTTCTGGTGACACAGAAGCTGTTAACCTCTGGGGGTCAACCAGATTGGGAAGGCCTTTTTGCTGATGTGCTCCCAAGTTACCCTGCTCAGGGTTAATTGAGGGCCGATGTAGTTTGTCAACTTTATTAGACAGGTTTTGAGCGGAAAATATATTTTCCTCATCCAAATCTGGAGTTCTGTCGTGAGGCTGCGAGTTATGTAACTGAGCAGACCTCCTAACTCCAATCTTTCTCTTGGGATGGTTCAGTTTACTGGTCCTTTGCTTTAATGGAACGTTGGTACCAGGCAAACCGACCGGGGTCCGTGTATCACCCCCTAGGGGAATTATTTTTGAAGGCAGTTTTGGATCAGGACAGAACGGGGACGTGCTGTCTGAGTACTGCTCGGGCATTTCATGTCCCTCGTTAATAACAAAGGAGCAGCTGCACCGTGCGAGCGTGGGGGTGTACCTCCTGGTTTGGCAGACTTGAGATTATTTGATGATAAGGAGCTCAGTTCCTCTTGGAAAACAGGAAGAGAAATCTGATTCGGCTCAGGTTTGTTTTCATTCACAACCGGCTGAACACAGTCATTGTTGTGAAGGTGTGAAATTTGTAGCTGCCTGAGGGCGTCTGATGAAGCCCCCCCGTTGTCAGACTTTGTCAGCTTGCCTCTCTGAGGAGCTGACATGTCACGTGTTCGTCTGGTTAGTGTATTGGCTCTCCCGTTGTTCACAATGGAACTAGGGCTTGAGCACGTGACCCTCCCCACCTGTCTTCCTGAGAGGAGTGGGGGGGGGGTTCGCAGACGCCTCTGCGTCTGCTCATTGCAGAGGCACTCTGCTGGGGTTTATCAATTATGCTAATACCTCGTGGGCCGTAAGAGAGAGGGGGAAAAAATCCTTCTCTCTTTATGACGGCTTGCAGGTCAGAAAGACCTGTTTTGCTAAAGATTGTGTGTTGTTGTTGTTGTTTGTTTGTTTTTGTTTTTTGGTCAATAAAACAGAGAGGAACTGTTTCATGAACTTTATTTGTGCTTACGTGCAATGACGTACATGATTTTATGTCACTCACAGCAAAGAAAGCATGATTTGTACATGCTGTAAATAAACCAGCTGATTGTACGGTGTTACAAGCAAAGTCTGGACATGAAGGGATCATTCCCGTTACCACGTGGGCGGGTGACCCTGTAATGTGGACACGTGGACCTGGTTCATCAGGCATGGTTCTTTCTGTTGTCACGATTCGCCAAGGAGTCCCTGTGTTTGGTCGCCTGGCGGGGGACAAACCTGTTTTGCTCCATGCGTGCTCGGTACGAGGTGGGCCCTGCGGGGGTCTTTGCCTGGGCTCCTCCTCGTATGCTGGCCGCTTCTGCGGTGGGGCACGGGTTGCTGAGTGGTGCCGAGGTTGCGCAGGTCTGCTACCAGCAGACTCCCTTGGGGGGGGGGCGAAGCTTCTCCGGGGAATGCCCACCCGGATAGCTTCCGCCTGTCTACGTCTTTGGTCCAGCTTGGTCTGAATTCGCTCCAAAGCTTTACCAAATAATCCCGCCGGCTCTATCGAGTGGTGGAGAAAAGGCACCTTCTGTCCCTCCGGGAGATCCTTCAGAGTCATCCAGAGGTGGCGGATCGCAAAGAGCACTTCCGCCATTCCTCTGCCCTGTGCAACAGCAGCTGTCCCCATCATACGGAGCACAAAGTCTGTTGCTCTGCGGGCTTCATCCAGCAATTCGGCAGCCGCCTGCTTGTCCGTTGTCGTTTGGAGCTGTTGCAGTTTTTCGGCTAGGTAAGCTTGCATTAGCGTGGACGCGTTCATGGCGCATGCCGCGAGTCCCTGAGCCCTGTAGCATTTCTCGAGAAGAGACGCAGAGGCCCGGCAAGTCTTGCTGGGAAGAGTTGGTTTTGTTCCTTATTTGTACCTGATGAACCAGGTCCACGTGTCCACATTACAGGGTCACCTGCCCACGTGGTAACGAGAATGATCCCTTCATGTCCAGACTTTGCTTGTAACACAGTACAATCAGCTGGTTTATTTACAGCATGCACAAATCATGCCTTCTCTGCTGTGAGTGACGTAAAATCATGTACGTCATTGTACAAAAGCACGAATAAAGTTCATAAAACAGTTCCTCTCTGTTTTATTGAAAAAAAAAAAACACAAACAACAACACAGAAAAGGTCTCCGACCTGCAAGCCGTCATAAAGAGAGAAGGCCTTTTTTCCCCTCTCTCTCACGGTTCACGGGGTATTGATAAGCCCCAGCAGAGCGCCTCTGTAATAAGCAGACGCAGAGGCGTCTGCGACCCCCCCCCACAGGTGGGGAGGGTCACGTGCTCAAACCCTAGTTCCATTGAGAACAACGGGAGAGCCAATACACTAGCCAGATGAACACGTGACATGTCAGCTCCTCAGAGAGGCAAGCTGACAACGTGTGACAACGGGAGGGCTTCATCAGATGCCCTCGAGCAGCTACAATTTTCACACCTCCACAACAATGACTGTGTTCAGCCGGTTGTAGGTAAAAACAAACCAGAGCCGAATCAGATTTCTCTTCCTGTTTTTCAAGAGGAACTGAGCTCCTTATCATCAAATAATCTCAAGTCGGCCAAACCAGGAGGTACACCCCCACGCTACGGTGCAGCTGTTCCTTTGTTATTAACGAGGAACATGAAATAACCAAGTAGTACTCAGACGGCGCGTCTCTACCCGTGTTGCGCTGATCCAAAATTGCTTTCACAAATAATTCCCCTAGGGGGTGATACATGGACCCAGGTTGGTTTGTCTGGTGCCAACGCTCCATTAAAGCAGAGGACCAGTAAACTGGACCATCACAAGGATCGGATTGGAGTTAGGAGGTTTGCCCGTTTACATAACTCGTAGCCTCAGGACAGAACTCCAGATTTGGAGGAGGAAAATATATTTTCCGCTCCAAACCTCTCTAATAAAGTTGACAGGCTACATCTGCCCTCAATTAACCCTGAGCGGGGTAACTTGGGAGCACATCAACCAGAAGGCCTTCCCAATCTGGTTGACCCCCAGAGGTTAACAGCTTCTGTGTCACCAGAAGGAGCAATACAACCACTTAGGCCAGGAACAACCAAAAGCCTCAGCTTGTTGGCTGATAAGAACAGGTTGATGGCGGTAGGTTTGCCAGAAAATGTGGTATTGACCATACAGAATGCTCGTGTTGGTTCAACACAATCTTTATACACACAAAAGTGGCGCATCTTTGAGGCCTGGTGCTCAGAAAGAAATATTATTTCTTATGCATGCGACTTGGCTCAACTCCTGACCTTCCTTCAGGATTTACTGGAAAAAGGTCGTTCTTATTCAAAAATTAAAGTTTTCCTATCAGCGATCTCAGCCTTCCATGAAGGCTGGGGACACAAGACACCCGGAGCACATCCAATCATAATAAGGTTTATGAGGGGTGTCCTTTGGACCAAACCACCCAGTAGGACCCTGACCCCTGGCTGGGATCTTGGCCTGGTCCTGGGAGATCTTTGTAACCCTCCATTTGAGCCACTGAGCGAGGTTAAGATAGATTTACTATCTTACAAAACTGCTCTACTCCTGGCACTTTGCTCAGCGAAACGCGTGGGTGACCTCCACGCATTATCTGTACTTGATTTATAGACCTCCCAAACCGCATGTTTCATTTAACACAGAAATGCATGACCTCCTCACCTTTTTCTGCACCTCCCCTGTAAAAACTTTTTCTTGGCGATCTAAATATCCACATGGACAATTCCTCTTCCCCTCTGGCTACAGATTTTAAGTCTCTTTTGGAATCTCTCAACCTCACCCAACATGTGGACGCCCCTACGCACAACAGGGGGCATACTCTGGATTTGGTGATTACAGACACTGTACTCAATAACTTGTCTGTATATGACCTGGGTGTCTCAGACCACAGGGTCATCTCCCTGGAAGTGCCTTCAACTTCGCCTTCTTCTAACCCAAAACGACCCATCCAGTTCCGTGACTATAAAAACATCTCCCCTGATGTTTTGTCTGCTGATCTTCACGCCCTGACCGCCGTCAATCACTCATCTGCAGATGACTCTGTGAATTATTACAACCAATCTCTCCAGGAGCTTCTGGACCTACATGCTCCCTTGAAGACAAGACTGGTGTCTTTCTCCCGTTCAGCCCCCTGGTACACTGGTGAGCTGCGCAGGATGAAGGCAACTGGCCGTGCTATTGAGAGACGTGTAAAATCATCTGGTCTCTCGGTACATAAGCAAGCGTACAAAGAACATCAGAAAGCGTACGCCTATTCTCTTAAAGAAGCACGCTCCAAATATTACTCCAACATCATCAACACCTGCCCTGGAAACTCTAAACAGCTCTTCTCCACAATAACTCATCTGCTTAATCCCATTAAACAAAATCATGAGGACTCTGTTCAAAAATGCGACCTGTTCCTCTCATCATTTAAAAACAAAGTTAACACTATCAGATCCCAGCTCCACAACCTCCCTGACCTTAGTGTGCCATCTACCCATCTGCTTTCTGGGACCCTGAGCAGCTTTGATGAAGTTGTTCAGAGTGAGGTAGAGACCATCCTCAAGAAAATGAAGCCTTCATCCTGCGCCCTGGATCCCTTCCCCTCATCTCTCATAAAATCCAATCACTCTGCAATTAGCTCATTAATCACACAAATAATAAATCAGTCTCTACAATCTGGTCATGTTCCACTGCCTCTAAAAACTGCCATCATTAGGCCTCTTCTGAAAAAATCTAATTTGGATCCCGACATTTTTTCAAATTACCGGCCAATTTCCCACCTCCCATTTCTGTCCAAAGTGCTGGAGAAAGCAGTTGCTGCTCAGCTGCAGGAACACCTACAGCAACACTCTCTGTATGAGAAGTTCCAGTCTGGATTCAGAGCAGCTCACAGTACTGAGACTGCATTGTTGAGAGTAACGAATGATGTCCTCATGGCTGCTGACACTGGTTCTCCCTCCATCCTTGTCCTCCTTGACCTCACTGCAGCCTTCGACACTGTGGACCATAGTATCCTCCTCCACCGTCTTCATGTGGAGGTCGGTCTCTGTGACACTGTCCTGGACTGGTTCAGATCTTTCCTCTCCAATAGGCTGGAATGTGTCAGTCTTGGCAATGCCACTTCCCAGACAGTCGGTGTCTCCTGTGGTGTACCTCAGGGGTCAGTTCTGGGGCCCCTGCTGTTTTCCCTTTACATGCTGCCTTTGGGTCAAATTATTAATCAGTTCAACATTTCCTTTCACTGCTATGCCGACGACACACAACTTTACATCAGGACTGGAGCATCATCATCATCCCTATCTCCATCTTCACTCACTGCTCTCACTGCACTCACTGCTCTCTCTGCCTGCCTGGAGGAAATAAAGGCATGGATGAATCAAAACTTTCTTCAACTGAACTGCTCCAAGACCGAGGCCATATTGATTGGCACCCCTCACCAGATACAAGCATCAACTTTAACAACAATCTCCTTCTCTGGTCAAGACATCCCCCTCTCCACCTCTGTTACAAATCTTGGAATAAAAATGGACTCTCATCTCACATTTGAAAATCACATTAAGCATCTGTTTAAAACCTGCTTCTTCCATCTTCGAAACATCTCCAGACTTCGCCCATCTCTGACTTTTTCTGATGCTGAGAAACTCGTCCATGCCTTTGTCTCCTCCAGGCTCGACTACTGCAACTCCCTGTTTATTGGTATCCCTGGCAAAAACATTCAGAAGCTTCAATATATTCAAAACAGTGCAGCTAGGATTCTGTTGAGAGTTCGCAAATTTGATCATATTACACCCATTCTCCATAACCTCCATTGGCTTCCTGTCACCTACAGAATTCAATATAAAACTGCTCTCATTACCCATCAATGCTTGCACGGCACTTCACCTGACTATCTAAAGGACATTCTTGCACCATATTCATCCACCCGGTCTCTACGGTCACAGAACAGTAATTTACTTCATATTCCTCGGACCAAATTGAGGACCATGGGAGACCGAGCATTCTGTGTGGCTGCCCCCCGCCTGTGGAACTCCCTCCCTGATGACCTGAGAGCTCCACAGTCACTGGTTGACTTTAAAAGCGGCATTAAGACTTTTCTTTTTAAGCAAGCCTATTCTGCCTCCACATGATTTTATCTTTGATCTTAGCTGATATCTTTATTGATTTTACTTGATTTTATCACTTGTTTTATTTTATTTATTTTTTAAGCAAGCCTAAATCTACATGATTTTATCTTTGATCTTAGTCGATATTATTGTTGATTTTATTTGATTTTATCACTTGTTTTATTTTTTATCTTTACCTTGTTACACATTGTAGCACTTTGAGATTTTTATTAATGAAAAGTGCATTACAAATTGAATTCATTATTATTATTATTATTATCCAATATGTACCAGATTTGCCTCTGACGGGTCAAAGGTCACCTTAAGGCCTAATCCCGCATACAGCCCCAGGTCTTGACCTTGAATCACAGGAGTCTAGACTTTGATCTCTCCTCTTTTCCACCGGCCCCTGTCCTCACTCAGGAACAGGAAAGGCTACAGGCTCTCTGCCCAGTGAGGGCTTTATGCACCTACATGCAGAGAACAGCCGAATGGAGGAAAACAAACCAACTGTTCGTCTGCTTTGCAGCACCTGCTACAGGGAGAGCCCTATCAAAACAACGCCTCTCACATTGGGTGACTGAGGCCATTAAGAGGGCATACAGTAGCAAAGGTCAACAGGTACCCTCTGGAGTGCATGCTCACTCCACTAGGGGCTTGGCCACTTCCTGGTCATTATTTAAGGGTGTGCCAGTCGCAGACATCTGTGCTACTGCGAATTGGAGCTCATTAAATACTTTTGCAAAGCATTACAGTTTGGATGTTACTGCAGGTGACGTCACTCAGGCTGTCCTTTCTAACACACAGTAGAAAGTAGCCTTGAGGTGCCTGTTGGTCACAGGCAGACGTTCACTCTAGCATGCATTTTACTGAGCATTTCAAGGGCGTGAGTGGATTACGTTCCCATAGCAAGTATGTTGCACCGAGAGACCAACTGAAAGGGAACTGAAAGTTATGCACCATAACTCATGTTCCCTGAAGGAAGGGAACGAGGTGCAACATAGCTGGCCCTTTTCAATGCTGAAAGCTCGGTGAAGTGCAACTTTGGAGAAAGATGGAGGGGCGCAAGCCGCTTAAGTACCCAGAGGGCGGGGCCTCTGGCGCGGCGGTGACGCCCCTGCCGTAAAGGCGTGAGTATATTCCTTCAGGTAATCGCGCGGGGGCGCAATTCCCATAGCAAGTATGTTGCACCTCGTTCCCTTCCTTCAGGGAACATGAGTTATGGTGCATAACTTTCAGTTTTCAAGATGAGTGTGTTTATCTGGACTGAAAACCTGTCACCATGTTTTTGGTGCAAGATACTCAAGTGGGTAGAGTCAGAGTTTCTTTATTTGTCATTCGCACCACATGTGGTACATGTGGTGGAATGAAATTATGTACACAGAGTCCCAGTTACATCCAACAATAAAACGTAAAAGAAAAACAGTAAAAAGATCTTAGATATGAACTCAGAAAAACATCAACTAAAATTACGCTAAGCAGTTACACTGTGCAGAAGGACAGAGGGAGTTTTTTTTTTTCTTGTCCGAGGCAGCACAGTGACAAATTCTCTAACAATAAAGAACAATCATACAGGGAAGCTGGCAGCAATTTTTGATTAGAAATCTTTAATGTTTTCAAGGATATTTAAAAAGTATGCCGATTTTGTTGATTTGTGTGTTTTTTACCTGTTTTTTTGACATTGCAGTGAAAAATGTTAATTCAGAGAAGTAAATTACACATGATGGCTGATTCATCCTGATGTTACATTTTAATGTGTTCATGTTATATCTTAAGAGGACTATTTTTAGTGCAACATTCATGTTTCAAACTTTCTTTCCAGGGAAGCAAGAAAAACAGGCAGGTAAGGACTTACAACGTAATAAAACACAAATGAGTTGTTTTGTTGTTGTGCTTGTTTTTTTTCTTTCCTTTTTTATTTTTCCCCACTCCAAAGTAATACAGCGTTGGGGCTGAGAAGAGTTCATCTACTTGGACAGCTTGATAGCAGGCGTTGCCTCCAAAGCTCCCACTCTCAAATTGCCTGTAATTTCATTTTTGTGTGTAAATATGTGTTTCTTGTCAGGTGCGTGGTGGCAAGAAGAAAAACAAGCACGGAGACAGCTCTGACAAGCAATTACACTGCAGCTTGTTTGGGAGACAGGCTGAGATGAGCTCAGGTCTGCGGGTGGGGCACACACCACTGTATGCTCCAGGGGTGAGGTGGAGGATGGAGTGATGTCCAAAGGAAGAACAGTGGTGAAAAACACTCAGGTTCTGAGTTTTAGATTAATTTTTGTGCTGTTGAATTAACATTTTTGCAAGGCTTTTCTGCTGTCCTCACATCTGGTTTCAATTAGTATCCTTTATATATATATATATA
>JBBPBX010064856.1:0-20128 GCA_038048925.1 Garcialebias charrua | reverse complement strand
TTGTTTATCTTTGTGTGGTTTTTATTAAGGTAACAGGGGTTTAAAATCCCCATCAATGTGACATTAGAAGGTGGCCATTTGTAAACGACAAGTGCCTTTCTAATTGGTGCATCACAAACACAAGTCCTCGTGTAATAGATGTGTAAAAGTAAGTACCCTGATGCATGCTCAATAATCCAGGTAGAAAAATCTAAAAAAGCTAAGTCTGGTCATCTGGACATTCAAAAAACAAAATAAAACAAAGCAAAAAAACTGTAGAAACCTTTCGTTTTTCGTCCGAAAGACTTCCTCAGTCTGAGAAGCTGTATTCAGCTCAGTCTTATAAATACCCTCTCACAGTGGATCAACCAGTTGGCTGATGACAGCCATCATTAAACAGAGGTGGAGGCCTCCGGGTTCAACTGTCCCCCACTTACAATGCTGTTATTGCTAGTATCACTCAGCCCTCTGTGAATAGCAAACAACCATCAGGGTGTTAACGATCCATCGTCAGGCTGATGGTCCTCCTTGATCATGTGAGCAGCTGGTTTCGGCTGTCATCAGCCAACTGGTTGATCCACTGTGGGAGGGTGCTATTTATAAGACTGAGCTGAATACAGCTTCTCAGACTGAGGAAGTCTTTCGGACGAAAGACGAAACGTTTCTACAGTTTTTTTGCTTTGTTTTGTTTTGTTTTTTGAATGTCCAGAGGACCAGACTTAGCTTTTTTAGATGTGTAAAAGTGTTTTCAGTATCAGAGCACAGCAATGACCAAGTCATGACTGTTTGTTCACAGCTTCTGCAGTCATCAGTGATGAACACAATCAACAGATTTCTTCCCAAAGTGTGTTGTTCAAAATGAGCTGTTATTGAATAAAATCTTCTGTTGCTTTCAAGCCAAACAAATGCTGTAGGAAAGTCCCTTTGAATGGTTCTGCAGGAATCGTTCTCCTTCCAAATGAACGCTTTTCTTCTTTTTATTGACTGATGAGCCAGAAGATGGTGAAGCAGAACAGTTTCCGTCCAGTCTCAATCCCATCACCAGTTATTCTCCACAGCTCAGTTGGTGGGCGAGTCTTTCATTCTTCTCCCTTAATTTATGGGGGGGTTGAAAAAGAGAAAAGGAAATGGCTATAAAATTACACAATTAAACTTGCCAATGAAATGTCCGTAGAATTTACGGAGAAACTATGTAAAATCACAACATAAAAATACTGTAAAATGGAAAGCATAAATGTTTTGTTAAATTCACAGTTAACCTTTGTGAACTGTCAAACAATCTTTTTGCGTTGTTTGTACAACAAAAATGTGTGCAAATAATCAAATATATTTGTTAAAACTACAAATGGTGGTAAAAAACACAAAAAAATATTGTAATGGCCATAACAAAGCAATTTTGTTAATATGACATTTAAATGCTGGAAAAACTAAAGTTTTTATCGGTTTTTGAAAATACAAAATACAAAGGTAAATCACTTTACAACCTTATGCTGTACTTTTAACATGATTGATGGAAGAATAATGACAAAAATAAGTTTGCATTGAGCACGAGACCTGAGTTTGACTCCCGCTGAAAGCTTTCAACTACTGTACATTCAAAAAAGTAAACTCTGGATTGTTCAATGAAATAAACACATGCTAAACTTAATTAACATTACTGCATTGTCATTTTAAACATAACACACTTTAGTAAGTTTTTTAGTAAGTTTAGTAAGTTCAACTTAGAATTTAAACTTGTTATAATTAAAAAACTGTCTTTGTTTTATACAATATAACTCAGCTGCTTTACCCTGATGCATGCTCAATGCATGCTCAGCTCAATCAATGCTGCTGCTTTAGTTCAACAAGCTGAATTGTCCATTTACAAAATCCCGTATCATATCGCGGTAAGAAGACATCTCGATCTCGCGCATGCTCAGAACAGAACCACACATGCACATTGCGCATGCCTCATTTTTGAGCGCGTTTCACTCTTCTCTTGGGAAATGTCTTAACAGATACCAGTAAGTATGTTTTTTTAATCATAATGTATGAAGTTGGTATTAAAATGTTTTTAACAGGCGATGTTGGTGTGCATTTCTCGCAGAAATATGGGTATTGTCTCAGCTCGTGTAGCTAAGGTAGAGCTAGCCAACTAATGATTTTTAACATAAAACTAGCTAGTGGCAATATTCCACAATATAATTTTAAATTTTCGTTTGAGGCAATTGTGCTCGCGCGTGCCGTGGTGGAAGTTAAGAGTTAAGTTGTCGCAGGGAGAAAGAAAGGTGGGGGCGCGCGGGGTGTCTTCCCCCAGTTGCTAGCAGCTAAGCTAAGAGGAGATACACGAGTGAGTCGCACAGACTGCAAACACTTTTTAAAAATAATAGCAACCTGAACCAAACGTTTGGTTCTGCTGCCCCTTGGCTTGTTGATCACGGATCAGACAGGCTACCAGCAAACCTCCCATTAATCAGTCTGCTCAACTACTAGCTAGCTTCTGTTAGCTGTGCAAAGGGTCCCTGTGATGTGAAACGGTGAGCATCTTCTTCTTTCATATTTTCCCTTCAGGTGTCACCACAGCAAGTCATCCTCCTCCACCTCACTGTCCTCTGCATCCTCTGTCCTCACTCCAACTACCTTCATGTCCTCTCTAACTGCATCCATATATCTCCTCTTTGTCTTTTTCCTGGCAGCTGCATTTGTACTCGGACCCACACAAATATCTGAGCTTGACATGTAATGAATAAGTGATTATTCTCATGTGTAATGTAATTCGAACTGTAAAACTAAAATAGTTTTTTTCTTAATTTTCTAATTTATAACCACAAGTCTGGTTAATATGTTATTACAGGAAATCCTTGTTTGGAAAAGCATCTTCAAGCTTGAAGAATGGCAGGCACAATTCCCTTTATTGGTGACGCTTGATGTGAGTAAAATCCATCACTATTAAATGACTTATTCATTTATCTATTCATCTTAAACATCTCACACTTGAACGTTTTAGACAACTCATGCCAACTTGTGAAAATTTAGGAGATATCTATAGTGCAGCTATGTACAGGTAGTCCCCGACTTACGAGCGCTCTTACTTACGAGGTCCCGGACTTACGAATATGCATCTCATTAAAAAAAAAATATATATATATTTTTTTTAAAAATAAATGAATCCATGTACAGTACTGTACATACATGTACAGTACTGTAGAGTCACCAAGCACTTAGCCTATCCTAACACAGTTCTTAAAGATGAAGTAGTGAGTTGAGTGGTTTCCCTTTCACATAAAGTGAAAGTAGCTCCCTTTATGTGAATGGAGCCTGCTTAGGAGGGAGACAATTCAACTGACTCCTTAACTGTGTTAGGATAGGCTAAGTGCTTGGTGACTGTACAGTACTGTACATTTATCTATTTATAAATAAATAAAATATACTGTACAGTATATTTTTAATAAATAGATAAATGTACAGTACTGTACAGTCACCAAGCACTTAGCCTATCCTAACACAGTTTTTAAAGATGAAGGAGTGAGTGGAATTGTCTCCCTCCTCCATGCAGGCTCCATTCCCATAAAGGGAGCTAGCTCCCTTTATGTGAAAGGGAGACAATTAAACTCACTCCTTCATTTTTAAAAACTGTTAGGATAGGCTAAGTGCTTGGTGACTGTACAGTACTGCACATGTATTCATTTCTAAAAATAAAAAAATAAATTAAATTTTTTTGTTTGTTTGTTTTGGTGATCCTACTTATGAATTTTTGACATACGAGCGCCCCCTAGGGACGGAACTCGCTCGTATGTCGGGGACTACCTGTATACTCTTAAGATTTTTATTCCTGTTAATGTGACGAGACATTTCCATTTATTAACAGATGACAGCATTGATGAAACATATGGTGTGAATGTGCAGTTTGAATCTGATGAAGAGGTAAAGGTTTTTTTTCATGATGTTATATTCCTTTTTGTTCTCAGCTTTCTGCACAACGAACTGACCCTCACCGAAAATAAGATTCACCTGACTTTGAATTTCACTGATGAAAGTTATTGTAAATTTTGTCCTCAGAAGCTTTGGAACATCCAGATGTTTGTGCTCAAAATAAATTATAAAAGTAATAATTTTTCTGGTTTGCAGGAAGGAGATGAAGACCAGTTTGGAGAAGTACGAGATGAACACTCAGATGAAGACGGTGAAGGAGATATATTATTATTAATAATAATTAATATTTTGAAATTGTTTGTGTTTTTTCACACGCACAGTTCAGTATTGTACCATGCTGGCGAGTGCTCAGAGTGAAGCAGAAAAGGAACGTATCATAGGGAAAATGGAGTCGGATCAGGAGCTGTCAAAGATACTCTACCAGCTTCAGGAGACCGAGAAGGAGGACATACTTTGGGTAAGACTTCCTGTTTGTGAAGTTATGCCATAAAACCATTTGTCTGTGTGGACCGTCACAGCTCGGTTTTGTTTTCTAGGAAGAACGATCTTGCAGGGAGAGAGTGAGGAAGTCTCGTGTTGATGTCTTGGAAGCAATGGACATTGGCCATGGAGAGGTAAATATTGTCACATTTACATACATACCGGTACATACATACTTGCATACATACATGTACATGCATACATGTACATACATGTACATACATACATACATACATGTACATACATACATACATATACATACATACATACATGCATGTACATACATACATGTACATACATGCACATACATACATGTACATACATACATACATGTACATACATACATACATACATGTACATACATACATGTACATACACGTACATACATACATGTATGTACATACATACATACATGTACATACATACATACGTACATGCATGTACATACATACATGCATGTACATACATACATGCATGTACATACATGCATACATGTACATACGTACATACATACCAGTACCATACATACGTACATACATACATACATACCGGTATTTACATACATACCGGTACATACATACATACCGGTACATACATACATATATACATACCGGTACATACATACATACATACCGGTACAAACATACACACATACATGTACTGTACATACATACATGTATGTACATACATACATACATACATACAACATACATACATACATACATGTACTATACATACATACATGTACTATACATACATGTACAGTACATGCATACATGCATGTACAGTGCATGTACAGTACAAGTATGTACAGTACATGCATACATGCATGTACAGTACATGCATACATGCATGTACAGTACATGCATACATGCATGTACAGTGCATGTACAGTACATGCATGCATGTACAGTGCATGTACAGTACATGCATGCATGTACAGTGCATGCATGTACAGTGCATGTACAGTACATGCATGCATGTACAGTGCATGTACAGTACATGCATGCATGTACAGTGCATGTACATGCATGCATGTACATGCATACATGTACATACATACATGTACATACACGTACATACATACATGTATGTACATACATACATACATGTACATACATACATACGTACATGCATGTACATACATACATGCATGTACATACATACATGCATGTACATACATGCATACATGTACATACGTACATACATACCAGTACCATACATACGTACATACATACATACATACCGGTATTTACATACATACCGGTACATACATACATACCGGTACATACATACATATATACATACCGGTACATACATACATACATACCGGTACAAACATACACACATACATACATACATACATACATGTACTATACATACATACATGTACTATACATACATGTACAGTACATGCATACATGCATGTACAGTGCATGTACAGTACAAGTATGTACAGTACATGCATACATGCATGTACAGTACATGCATACATGCATGTACAGTACATGCATACATGCATGTACAGTGCATGTACAGTACATGCATGCATGTACAGTGCATGTACAGTACATGCATGCATGTACAGTGCATGCATGTACAGTGCATGTACAGTACATGCATGCATGTACAGTGCATGTACAGTACATGCATGCATGTACAGTGCATGCATGTACAGTGCATGTACAGTACATGCATGCATGTACAGTGCATGTACAGTACATGCATGCATGTACAGTGCATGTACAGTACATGCATGCATGTACAGTGCATGTACTGTACATGCATGCATGTACATGCATGCATGTACAGTGCATGTACATGCATGCATGTACATGCATGCATGTACTGTACATGCATACATGCATGTACATACATGCATGTACATACATGCATGTATGTACATACATACATACATACATACATACATACACACATACATACATGTACATACGTACATACATGTACATACATACCAGTACCGTACATACATACAAACATACATGTATGTACATACATACATGTATGTATGTACATACATACATACATACACACATACATACATGTACATACGTACATACATGTACATACATACCAGTACCGTACATACATACAAACATACATGTATGTACATACATGTATGTACATACATGTACATACATGTACGTACATACATACATGTACATACATGCATGTACGTACATACATGCATGTACATACATGCATGTACATATGTACATGTACATACCAGTGCATACATACCAGTACCGTACATACATACATGTACATATATACCAGTACATACATACATACATACATACATACATACATACATGTACATACATACATACATGTACATACATACATACCTACAACATACCACATAAATACTACACACATACATACCTACTACATACATACATACTACATACATACATACATACATACATGCATTCTACATACATACCTATATACATACAACGTAGTACATACATACTACATACATACATACATACATATTACATACCACATACATTCATACATACTACATACCACATATATACCTACATACATACATACATACATACCTACAACATACTACACACATAATACATACATATTACATACATATAAATACATATATAAATACAAAAATATATATATATATATATATATATATATATATACATATGCATATACATACATATACATATATATATATACATACATACATTTACATACGTATATATGTAGTGTGTATGTAGATGGCCTCTTCATAGGAACGATGGTTTGAGAGAGTAGTAAAGGAGGCCATCTTTGTGAAAAGAAACCGTCCATCATTAAAAAGGGGTGTAGGCCTCCTGGTTCAACTGTCTCCCTCCTACAATGCTGTTATTGCTAGTATCACTCAGCCCTCTGTGAATAGCAAACAACCATCAGGGTACTAACGATCCATCGTTGGGCTGATGGTCCTCCTTGATCATGGGAGCATGATGGTTGTTTGCTATTCACAGAGGGCTGAGTGATACTAGCAATAACAGCATTGTAGGAGGGAGACAGTTGAACCAGGAGGCCTACACCCCTTTTTAATGATGGACGGTTTCTTTTCACAAAGATGGCCTCCTTTACTACTCTCTCAAACCATCGTTCCTATGAAGAGGCCATCTACATACACACTACATATATACGTATGTAAATGTATGTATGTATATATATATATGTATATGTATGTATATGCATATGTATATATATATATATATATATATATATATATATATTTATTTGTATTTATATATGTATTTATATGTATGTAATATGTATGTATTATGTGTGTAGTATGTTGTAGGTATGTATGTATGTATGTATGTAGGTATATATGTGGTATGTAGTATGTATGAATGTATGTGGTATGTAATATGTATGTATGTATGTAGTATGTATGTACTACGTTGTATGTATATAGGTATGTATGTAGAATGCATGTAGTATGCATGTATGTATGTATGTATGTATGTAGTATGTATGTATGTAGATGTATGTATGTATGTACATGTATGTATGTATGTATGTATGTATGTATGTATGTACTGGTATATATGTACATGTATGTATGTACGGTACTGGTATGTATGCACTGGTATGTATGTATGTATGTACATGTATGTATGTAATGTATGTATGTACATGTATGTATGTATGTATGTATGTATGTATGTATGTATGTATGTATGTACTGGTATATATGTACATGTATGTATGTACGGTACTGGTATGTATGCACTGGTATGTACATGTACATGTATGTATGTACATGCATGTATGTACATGCATGTATGTACGTACATGCATGTATGTACATGTATGTATGTATGTATGTACATGTATGTACATACATGTATGTACATACATGTATGTTTGTATGTATGTACGGTACTGGTATGTATGTACATGTATGTACGTATGTACATGTATGTATGTGTGTATGTATGTATGTATGTATGTATGTACATACATGCATGTATGTACATGCATGTATGTACATGCATGTATGCATGTACAGTACATGCATGCATGTACATGCATGCATGTACATGCACTGTACATGCATGCATGTACTGTACATGCACTGTACATGCATGCATGTACTGTACATGCACTGTACATGCATGCATGTACTGTACATGCACTGTACATGCATGCACTGTACATGCATGCATGTACTGTACATGCACTGTACATGCATGCATGTACTGTACATGCACTGTACATGCATGCACTGTACATGCATGCATGTACTGTACATGCACTGTACATGCATGCATGTACTGTACATGCACTGTACATGCATGTATGCATGTACTGTACATGCATGTATGCATGTACTGTACATACTTGTACTGTACATGCACTGTACATGCATGTATGCATGTACTGTACATGTATGTATAGTACATGTATGTATGTATAGTACATGTATGTATGTATGTATGTATGTGTGTATGTTTGTACCGGTATGTATGTATGTATGTACCGGTATGTATATATGTATGTATGTACCGGTATGTATGTATGTACCGGTATGTATGTAAATACCGGTATGTATGTATGTATGTACGTATGTATGGTACTGGTATGTATGTACGTATGTACATGTATGCATGTATGTACATGCATGTATGTATGTACATGCATGTATGTATGTACATGCATGTACGTATGTATGTATGTACATGTATGTATGTATGTACATACATGTATGTATGTACGTGTATGTACATGTATGTATGTACATGTATGTATGTATGTACATGTATGTATGTATGTATGTACATGCATGCATGTATGTATGTATGTACATGCATGCATGTATGTATGTATGTATGTTTGTACATGTATGTACATGTATGTATGTACATGTATGTATGTATGTATGTACATGTATGTATGTACGTACATGTATGTATGTACGTACATGTATGTACATGTATGTATGTATGTATATACATGTATGTACATGTATGTATGTACATGTATGTATGTATGTACATGTATGTATGTACGTACATGTATGTACATGTATGTATGTACGTACATGTATGTACATGTATGTATGTATGTATATACATGTATGTACATGTATATACATGTACATACATGTATGTACATACATGTATGTACATGTATGTACATACATGTATGTACATGTATGTACATACATGTATGTACATGTATGTACATACATGTATGTACATGTATGTACATGTATGTACATGTATGTACATGTATGTACATGTATGTACATGTATGTACATGCATGTATGTATGTACATGTATGTACATGCATGTATGTATGTACATGTATGTACATGCATGTATGTATGTACATGCATGTATGTATGTACATGCATGTATGTATGTACATGCATGTATGTATGTATGTATGTATGTATGTATGTACATACATGCATGTATGTATGTATGTACATGTATGTACATGCATGTACATGTATGTACATGCATGTATGTATGTACATGCATGTATGCATGTATGTATATGTATGTATGTATGTACATGTATGTATGTATGTATGTACATGTATGTACATGTATGCATGTACATGTATGTATGCAAGTATGTATGTACCGGTATGTATGTAAATGTGACAATATTTACCTCTCCATGGCCAATGTCCATTGCTTCCAAGACATCAACACGAGACTTCCTCACTCTCTCCCTGCAAGATCGTTCTTCCTAGAAAACAAAACCGAGCTGTGACGGTCCACACAGACAAATGGTTTTATGGCATAACTTCACAAACAGGAAGTCTTACCCAAAGTATGTCCTCCTTCTCGGTCTCCTGAAGCTGGTAGAGTATCTTTGACAGCTCCTGATCCGACTCCATTTTCCCTATGATACGTTCCTTTTCTGCTTCACTCTGAGCACTCGCCAGCATGGTACAATACTGAACTGTGCGTGTGAAAAAACACAAACAATTTCAAAATATTAATTATTATTAATAATAATATATCTCCTTCACCGTCTTCATCTGAGTGTTCATCTCGTACTTCTCCAAACTGGTCTTCATCTCCTTCCTGCAAACCAGAAAAATTATTACTTTTATAATTTATTTTGAGCACAAACATCTGGATGTTCCAAAGCTTCTGAGGACAAAATTTACAATAACTTTCATCAGTGAAATTCAAAGTCAGGTGAATCTTATTTTCGGTGAGGGTCAGTTCGTTGTGCAGAAAGCTGAGAACAAAAAGGAATATAACATCATGAAAAAAAACCTTTACCTCTTCATCAGATTCAAACTGCACATTCACACCATATGTTTCATCAATGCTGTCATCTGTTAATAAATGGAAATGTCTCGTCACATTAACAGGAATAAAAATCTTAAGAGTATACAGGTAGTCCCCGACATACGAGCGAGTTCCGTCCCTAGGGGGCGCTCGTATGTCAAAAATTCATAAGTAGGATCACCAAAACAAACAAACAAAAAAATTTAATTTATTTTTTTATTTTTAGAAATGAATACATGTGCAGTACTGTACAGTCACCAAGCACTTAGCCTATCCTAACAGTTTTTAAAAATGAAGGAGTGAGTTTAATTGTCTCCCTTTCACATAAAGGGAGCTAGCTCCCTTTATGGGAATGGAGCCTGCATGGAGGAGGGAGACAATTCCACTCACTCCTTCATCTTTAAAAACTGTGTTAGGATAGGCTAAGTGCTTGGTGACTGTACAGTACTGTACATTTATCTATTTATTAAAAATATACTGTACAGTATATTTTATTTATTTATAAATAGATAAATGTACAGTACTGTACAGTCACCAAGCACTTAGCCTATCCTAACACAGTTAAGGAGTCAGTTGAATTGTCTCCCTCCTAAGCAGGCTCCATTCACATAAAGGGAGCTACTTTCACTTTATGTGAAAGGGAAACCACTCAACTCACTACTTCATCTTTAAGAACTGTGTTAGGATAGGCTAAGTGCTTGGTGACTCTACAGTACTGTACATGTATGTACAGTACTGTACATGGATTCATTTATTTAAAAAAAAAAATATATATATTATTTTTTTAATGAGATGCATATTCGTAAGTCCGGGACCTCGTAAGTAAGAGCGCTCGTAAGTCGGGGACTACCTGTACATAGCTGCACTATAGATATCTCCTAAATTTTCACAAGTTGGCATGAGTTGTCTAAAACGTTCAAGTGTGAGATGTTTAAGATGAATAGATAAATGAATAAGTCATTTAATAGTGATGGATTTTACTCACATCAAGCGTCACCAATAAAGGGAATTGTGCCTGCCATTCTTCAAGCTTGAAGATGCTTTTCCAAACAAGGATTTCCTGTAATAACATATTAACCAGACTTGTGGTTATAAATTAGAAAATTAAGAAAAAAACTATTTTAGTTTTACAGTTCGAATTACATTACACATGAGAATAATCACTTATTCATTACATGTCAAGCTCAGATATTTGTGTGGGTCCGAGTACAAATGCAGCTGCCAGGAAAAAGACAAAGAGGAGATATATGGATGCAGTTAGAGAGGACATGAAGGTAGTTGGAGTGAGGACAGAGGATGCAGAGGACAGTGAGGTGGAGGAGGATGACTTGCTGTGGTGACACCTGAAGGGAAAATATGAAAGAAGAAGATGCTCACCGTTTCACATCACAGGGACCCTTTGCACAGCTAACAGAAGCTAGCTAGTAGTTGAGCAGACTGATTAATGGGAGGTTTGCTGGTAGCCTGTCTGATCCGTGATCAACAAGCCAAGGGGCAGCAGAACCAAACGTTTGGTTCAGGTTGCTATTATTTTTAAAAAGTGTTTGCAGTCTGTGCGACTCACTCGTGTATCTCCTCTTAGCTTAGCTGCTAGCAACTGGGGGAAGACACCCCGCGCGCCCCCACCTTTCTTTCTCCCTGCGACAACTTAACTCTTAACTTCCACCACGGCACGCGCGAGCACAATTGCCTCAAACGAAAATTTAAAATTATATTGTGGAATATTGCCACTAGCTAGTTTTATGTTAAAAATCATTAGTTGGCTAGCTCTACCTTAGCTACACGAGCTGAGACAATACCCATATTTCTGCGAGAAATGCACACCAACATCGCCTGTTAAAAACATTTTAATACCAACTTCATACATTATGATTAAAAAAACATACTTACTGGTATCTGTTAAGACATTTCCCAAGAGAAGAGTGAAACGCGCTCAAAAATGAGGCATGCGCAATGTGCATGTGTGGTTCTGTTCTGAGCATGCGCGAGATCGAGATGTCTTCTTACCGCGATATGATACGGGATTTTGTAAATGGACAATTCAGCTTGTTGAACTAAAGCAGCAGCATTGATTGAGCTGAGCATGCATTGAGCATGCATCAGGGTAAAGCAGCTGAGTTATATTGTATAAAACAAAGACAGTTTTTTAATTATAACAAGTTTAAATTCTAAGTTGAACTTACTAAACTTACTAAAAAACTTACTAAAGTGTGTTATGTTTAAAATGACAATGCAGTAATGTTAATTAAGTTTAGCATGTGTTTATTTCATTGAACAATCCAGAGTTTACTTTTTTGAATGTACAGTAGTTGAAAGCTTTCAGCGGGAGTCAAACTCAGGTCTCGTGCTCAATGCAAACTTATTTTTGTCATTATTCTTCCATCAATCATGTTAAAAGTACAGCATAAGGTTGTAAAGTGATTTACCTTTGTATTTTGTATTTTCAAAAACCGATAAAAACTTTAGTTTTTCCAGCATTTAAATGTCATATTAACAAAATTGCTTTGTTATGGCCATTACAATATTTTTTTGTGTTTTTTACCACCATTTGTAGTTTTAACAAATATATTTGATTATTTGCACACATTTTTGTTGTACAAACAACGCAAAAAGATTGTTTGACAGTTCACAAAGGTTAACTGTGAATTTAACAAAACATTTATGCTTTCCATTTTACAGTATTTTTATGTTGTGATTTTACATAGTTTCTCCGTAAATTCTACGGACATTTCTTACAGTGTAGGCTATTGATTGTTTAAATGGAATTTTGTTTATAAAAAGGGGCAGATATTATAAGATTATCTTCTTCTTCTGCTTCCTTTCATTTTAAATTTGTTCTTTATTTTTCTATATTGTTCTGTAAATTTTATTTTTGTTATTTTGTGTTTTAATTTGAAATGAATAAAAAATAAAATACAGTAAAAATAAAATAAATAAATTTTAGCAAAGGGTGAGTCTTTGCTTAACATTGAGGAGTTCAAATGTTCCTGAGTAATTCAAAACATCAAGGCTCAATAATCCAGGTGTAAACCCATCAATGTTCAGTCAGGTCATCTGGATGGTTTCTTTTTTGATGGCTCCTCAGACTGAAGAAGTCCTTTGGATGAAGGATGAAACGTCTCAGGAAAAAAAAAAACATCCAGATGACTTGACTGAACATTGTGATTCCTGAGGATGAATCAACAAAATTGGGGCCTCGTCCTCAGTAATGAGGGCGTTGCTTCAGTCGGTTGGGGTGAAGGAAGAGTTGAGTTGAAAGGCAAAGCTCTTGATTTACTGCTCTGTCTATGATCCAACCTGTGGTCATGTATCCAGGATCTCATCCTGTAGGTCATGATCCAAACCTCAAGTGGCCAAAATTAACTTCCTCTGCAACATGGCCAGGCTCAGCCTTATAGAGGGCGAGGAGCTCCATCATCCAGGGGGAGCTCGGAGTAGAGCCGCTGCTCCTCCGCATCAAAAGCTGAGGTGCGTCATCTAATTAGGAAGCCTCCTGGACGCATCCAGGGGTTTTCCAGGCACATCTGGTAGGAGGTCCTGCAGAAGCCCCAGAATTTACTGAAGGGATTGCGACTCTTCTCTGGCCTGGGAACATCTCGGGAGGAGGAGCTGGAGTGTGTCTCTGGGGAGAGAGAGGGTTTCTCTCCTGGACCTGCTGCCTCTGCAACCTGTCTACCGGTACTGGTAAGTGGTAGAAGATGGAGATGAAATGGGATTTTCCTTTTCATTTCATCATCATCCAATAAAATGAAGTTCTAATACAATTTGGGAACTTTGGTGCTATTTTTTGGAACATTGCTTTCATTGACATTTATTTCGTTTAAAAATCATCTAACGGTGACAAGCTATATTAAAGCTCCACTGACATCATCTTTTAACTTTCCATAAAATGGCACAACATATATATATATTAAGATTGACCTCTGATCGTTTTTGCTAAAACAATGTTAAATTAATTAAAATTCCTCTCAAAAATAGTTTAAAATTAGCGCCTTTTTTAAAATTGATAAATACTATTTTCCCGTCGCGCGATTATGACGTCAGACACAGACGAAGATGCAAACGCATCCGTCCGATTTAGCCATTTAAAACTTTATGTTTCAGAGAAGCCAAAGTTATTTCGAGTAAACAGCAGGTTATAATTTTTTTTCAGTTCTTGGCATAAACCAACACAGACATGTTCCCGTTTTTAGTGTTTTACATGCTTTATATGATGCGAAGCCACGGAGCTCCCAGGCGGGAGCTGAAACAGCTGCCGTAATCCGGCATGAAAAAGAAAAACACACCGCTGGCTGAAGCCCTGAGCTCGATGGAATGTCCGGCGTAAAACTAACTTGACCGCGGTTTAATGTGACGCAGATGTGTTTATATAGCTCTGCTCTGCAAACATTGAACGTTGTTGTCTTGCGGTGTTGAGTGTAAAATATTTCCGTGACACAACGCACATGTTACGATGAAAAGTCGGCTAGCTGCTAGCATGCACTCACCAGTGTTGTCCGAATCGATCTTGCCACAGGAACAAGCGTCCAAGCTCCATGTAAACAATCCATGAACAAACGACCCGCTCTTTCCAAACGATGTCAAAACAAACCCAACAGAGTACTCAGTCAGCCCCTCACGCTTGTAGCTGCCTGCAAACTATGAACTGGATTTCCTGAATGTGAGGCGGGTCTTGTTACTCTGGGTTCATGAGACAAGCCTCCGTTCAGGAAATCCATTCCATAGTTTGAAGCCAACGTGCATCATGGGTTGGATCGATACGTAAACAAGGCTGGTATCGGTATGTGCCATGAGCATTGGTTCCGCTTCTGCTCGGAGGGCGGGCCAGGGTCCATCTTACACGGGCACGGGCCCGTGAGTAGAACCGCCACAGACTTTGGCTTCTCTGAAGACAAACCGCTAAAATATAACGTTTTAAATGGCTAAATTGGACGGATGCCTTTGCATCTTCGTCCATTGTATCAATGTGCGCAGTTGACGGAGTCTGTGTCTGACGTCATAATCGCGCGACGGGAAAATCCATATTTATCAATTTTAAAAAAGGCGCTAATTTTAAACTATTTTTGAGAGGAATTTTAATTAATTTAACATTGTTTTAGCAAAAACGATCAGAGGTCAATCTTAATATATATATATATGTTGTGCCATTTTATGGAAAGTTAAAAGATGATGTCAGTGGAGCTTTAATTATTTTAGTCAAAAGAATCAAGGTCAAGGTTCATTACTGTCACTCCACCACATGTGGTGCATGTGGTGGAATGACATTGTGTACACAGGGTCCCAGTGACATCCAACAAAAATATAAATTGTAAAAGAAAAACAGTAATAAGATCCAAGATATGAACTGAGTACGCTCCGCACTAATAGTGCAAAAACAGTAATGCGTCGAACAGCAGCACGAACATGAGTCTGTGTGAGCAGATGAGCATGAATGAACACAGCAACATGAAATTAATCAGCAGCATGGATAATCAGCAGCACATATCAACAATCAAGTGGCATTTAGGGGATGAACGAGTACATCATTTTTAAACTCGACGTTAACATAATAAAACTCGAGTAGAACTCGAGTAGTTGATGACATAGGATCTCAAGATGCAAATAAATAAATAAATAAAACCGCAAGAAAACATAATTTATTACAGTATTTACAAAAACGACCAACAAATCATTGGGAGGGTACATTATGCTCCTATCATTCATCATACTGCAAATAAGTCACAGGCAAACCAAAACTATTAGTTGTTATTATTAAGCTGCAAAAGTGAAAGCAACGTGCAGCACATAAAAAAACAAAACTAAAAACAGTTGACCACCCCGCACCGCCGCCCATGGTGTTGCACATTAGGTTTAGTTTTAGAGATTAATATGTTAATAGTTTTTTTAATAGGTTTAGAGATTAATATTTTTTGCTTTTGTTTGTGAAACAAGGTCAGTGGAAGCTGGTTCTGGTTTGGTCTATTGGACTTGATGTTACACCATATTCTGTGACCTGCACACTCCTACTAGCTAGCCCACGCTCTGTGCAGATCACGTGACACAATGACGTAACTGCAACGTAATGACGTCACTACAAATACTCGATGTGAAATTTAAAAACTCGATATTTGTCCTGGGAATCGACGTGTAGATCACTCGAGTAATCTGTTAAAGCCCTAGTGGCATTACAGTAATTTTTTTCACAGTGATTATCCTGGTTAGAGATTCATGAGTCTAACAGCCTCAGGGTAGAAGCTGTTCCTCAGTCTAGTGCAGGGGTCTGCAACCTGTGGTTCTGGAGCCACATGCGGCTCTTTGGTCCCTCTGCAGCGGCTCTTTCAAGCTTTGACCAAAACTGACATAAAAGTGAATTTTATTAGTTGTTATAACAACTAAAAGGGCTAATTTTAGCAGTTTTCCTGTAATTTATTTAGCTAATATATGATTACTAGAAACATTACATGGGGTAAAACACACTCACTTTCACTTTTTGCTTCATTTCTTCAAAGTAGGCTGCATAATTTTTCTACAATTAAAAAATCACATAAGAATGCATAGTTTATTGTTTTAGTTTTTAGAAACTGGGCAAAAACTATATATTTTTCCTTCTTTACATGAATTTCGACTTTTATTTTGTCTTAGAATGTAAAAATATCAATAAATGTTAAAAGTCATTACGTAGATATTTTTAGTTTGATAAAATCACCCAGAAAAGTGCCCTCCAACAAACTAAAGTGGTCCATGGGCCACCAGTTGAGAATCCCAGTTGTAGCAGGTACTGTGGCTCCGGACACATTTAATTTAGTGAACAAAAGGGCAGAAATGGCTCTTTTGATCGTAAAGGTTGCAGACCCCTGGTCTAGTGGTTCTACACAATGCTCCTTAACCTCCTGCCTGAGGGCAGCAGGGCAAGAAGTGTGTGTGCTGGGTGAGTGGGGTCCTTCATGATGCAGGTGGCCCTCTTTCTGCACCTGGAGGTGTAGATGTCTGTGATGGTGGGGAGGCTGACTAACAAATGCAATCTTGCAGAATGCAATCTCTGGAACATTCGTGCAAAAACCTCAAATATGAAAAGCATTCTGATTTTAATAAAAGTTTAATTCTCTTGTTTTTATATAAATCTCGAAGAGGCCAAATCAAACAAGAAGCAGAGTCTGGTCTGAGGTGCAAATGATGGAGGTCCATCACCCAGACTAATAAAACGAAGGTTATTGTAAAGCCTTATAACGCTGCTCCATTCAGAAGTCAAAGGCTGAGAATAAAAGCATTTTAATAAAAACCTGGGTTGGTGGACATGAAAAGAAAGTGCGATGAAAAGCTTCTCCAGATTAATTGACACTCGTGGGTCCATTAAATACTCGCAATGGGCTGGTGATCAGAGCACTCCATTCTGCGAGGTTCAAAAGCGATCATGGGAGTTAATTACGTTCAAAGAGTGCTGTGGCTCCATCACGCAGGACTGTGAGGATTGATGGCAGGCGTCACAGAAAAATCTAATAGAAGAGTGATTAGCGTTCTCTGGAGACGGCCAAAGACTCGCTGCTGACTCGAGCTCCTCTACTGCAACTCGTCAACTGTTTTTCAGCAGTGATGCGTTCGTAGGGACATCCTGATCCAAAGGTTGTGTCCTCGAACAGTCCCACACCAGATGAGGCAGTATTCTGTCACCGTGCTCTGAATTTACTGGGATTTAGTTTCTCAAAAACATTTCTTTGAATTTCTCGTTTCTGAGCCCAATTGCAGTTCTGTAAAGGTTTAAAGTAGTTTAACTTTTAAGTGGATTCTAAAATTATTTTCTTCAAAAACAATCAAAAGCAACATTCATAGTCCGATGCTGAAAGTTTATTTATATTTTATAAATACAGTTTTCAATTTTTTGCATGGGCTGTATCTGTGAATTTTCACGTTATTCCTTTCACATGAACTTTTACAAAAGTTTTTTTATTGTTAAGTTTATTTAAATAGAATATTGCTTTCTGCCATAACTTAGTCCATTATCATAAAAAAAAGCTGGAGTTTTTACTTGAATTATTTTGTGTTTATGCACAATCATGCAGTGCAAGATGTCATGCTCAGGGTCTGTACTGATGATGACTCTCAGCTTCTACCCCATCAGACTTTTAGCTTAATATGTTAAATCAACTGAACTATAGCCATTTTGTTATGGCTACGACTGATTAGCTGTGGTGCCCATTTTGAATTTGACCGACTCCAAAAAATAATCATATTTAAGCAAACATCAAAGGATTACGTTCTGAAAGTTTTAAAATTCATCCTGTGGTTCATTAGATATTTTGCTAACAGAGAGCTGTAATTTTAAATGGTTCATAGCTCAATTTAAGAAACAATTATGTGCAATTTGCTGGCGCTCAGAATTTGTGTTGTTGATCCGGGTCAGTCAAGTTTATAGATAATACTCTATAATATGTGATATCACAGTAGCTGAGTTTGAGACGCACTGGCAATGATTATTTCGGTTAATTGTGTGAACGTTTATAAAGCATTCACACTAATGAGATCCGTTTTTGTCTAAGTTTTTCGGCTTTTAACTCGTTCCGTAGTGTTTGTTTTATTTTAACGATTCGTTCATCGAAACGTTCAGCTCGTTAACGAAGTTCCTGCTTTGACTGTTGGTGCAATGACATTTTTACCTTTTGTAACATTTTCTATTTTCAGCCACGTTTTCCTAATTGAAAATTAATCTTTGTGCAACATATTACTGCTGTTATCATTTGTTCTGCTTCGGCTTTTTCCAGTTTCTTTCTGCTATTTTTAGCCTCCTTCAGCTCCTTTTAGCTTCTTTATGGTCATTTTTTGCCATTTCTACATTTATTTTATTTTGCTGCTCTTTCCATTTCTTCCTTCTAATTTCAGCTTTGTTGTGCTTCTTTCAGCTTTTAAGTCACTTTTAGCTCCTTTTCCCTAATTTCAGCTTATTCAGATAATTTTGGCTGTTTATCTACTTTCTCGGTTACATAAAAACTTTTCGGCTACTTTTTTGTTTATTTCAGTTTGTATGTGCTCTTTTAGTTTCTTTCTGCCAATTGTAGCTCTTTTGCTTTCTTAGCTTCTTTCAGCTTCTTTCTTCTAATTTTAGCTTTTCTGTTGCTTTTGTTTTATTTGGCTGATTCAGAATTTATACTCAACTTTCAGCAAAACCGTTCAGGCATTTTCACAGGAAATGCAATACGTGAGATACTTTGCTAACAGACCAACACACAGGCGGTTGCACGATCGCCCATCTTTAGTCATTTGTAAATATGATCATTTAAACACAAGAAGGTTTTTCTTTCGGGTTTAAATGATCCGAGTGTTTTTACCTCACTGAACAACTGACCCACCAAACTGCCAATTACACAAACTCTTCCAAAAGTTCTGCTTGTGACCCATTTTTTAACCATCACTGAACTGGAATTAAACGATTACCTTTTAAAAAAGCAGTTACGTGTCATTTTTCTTTTGAAGTTAGCGA
>JBBPBX010064855.1:0-12117 GCA_038048925.1 Garcialebias charrua | reverse complement strand
AATGGTAATTTATTTATTTTAAACCAAGTTTGTATTTTGGTAAATTCTGTCTTTATCAATTCCAACATTTGTTCTATATCTTCACCTAAACAGAAAAATGTGGTATCATCAGCAAAAGTACACATTTAAGGAGTCCTGACACATTTACCAAGTCATTCACATATAAAATATAAATAGCTTTAGTCCAAGTACAGAGCCTTGAGGAACTCCACATGTGATATTACAGAGGTCAGATCTTACATCATTTATTTGTACAAATTGTCTCCTATCTTTTAAGTAGCTAGATACCCACTGTAATGCTGGTCCTTTAATACCATATTTGTTCAATTTTTCAAGGAGAATGGTGTGATCAATAGTATCAAATGCTTTTTTAACAGCATCTTACCTGCTGTAGGTAAGTCTTTGAACAAACTGTTTGTGACTGGGCTGACGACGATGGCTGCTCCGTGTGCGTTCCAGATGGCTACCCACGAGATGAGATTGTGTACAAATGGAAGAGGAACTCGGTGGAGACGTCGGACCAGAAGTACTGGAGGCTCTACCAGTTTGACTTCATGGGGCTGAGAAACACGACGGACGTGCTCATAACCACAGCGGGTAAGTCGAGCGCCAAGAGGTCTACGTTCCTCCAAACACTGACACGGTTTAACCGTTGGCGCGATGGAAAGGAGTCGAACGTTGTCTGAAGCCGACAGCCGCTCCAACTCCTGGTTTCGCCCCTCGAGTTGCTCAACATGAGCATTGTGCCTGAAAATTTATTTTATTTATTTATTTATTTCAAATTTAAAACACAAAAGAACAAAAAAAATGTTTACAGAACGATATAGAGAAATAAAGAACAACTTTAAAATGAAAGGAAGCAGAAGAAGAAGATAATCTTATAATATCTGCCCCTTTTTTAAAAACAAATTTTCATTTAAACAATCAATTCAAGCAAAATGTATCCATAAACCATATTTATAACTCATAATACAGTAATATAACTAATTTATAGAGATTTTAAATATATAACATTCACACACAACATTTCAATAATCTATTCTTAATCATTTTCTTAAATACAGATATTGACAGTGCAACTTTAACATCATATTCCAATCCATTCCATTTACCAATTCCATGTATTAAAGTAAAATGACCCTTTAAACTTGTTCAATATTGTGGTTTAACAAAAATATCTGTACCCTTTAAATTACAACTACTTTTCCTCTTTACAAAAAGCGTTTGAATATTTGAAGGTAGAGTGTTATTTTGTACTTTATACATTAGTAAAAAATATTATATTCCACCAAATCATAAAATCCTAGTAACTTCAATTTATAAAACAATACACCAGGTGGATGATGATAATGCATTATTGTTATTGTTCTTAAGGCTCTTTTCTGTAAAACAAAAATAGGTTTCGTTGTGTGTTTGCACACTGTACCGCAGATTTCAACACAATAAATTAAATATGGTAGTATGATTGTATTATACAGCAAAAACAAAGCTTTATCATTAAGTACGTCCTTTACCTTATATAGTACTGCAATGGATTTGGATATTTTAATTTTAACTGAATTTATGTGTTGCTTCCATGACAATCTATCATCAATAATTACACCCAAGAATTTAATTTATTTTACTCTACATATTTCAACTTCGTCGATTCTGAAAAGAACTTCAGTAGTTATCTTTTTATTACTGAAAATCATACAACAACATCCATTAAATCATTAATATACACAATAAACAACTTAGGACCAAGTACAGATCCCTGCGGTACACCACATGATATATCACAAAGGCTAGATCTTATTTCATCTATTTATACAAATTGTTTTCTATCCTGTAAATAATAATAAAATGGAATCGTATCACTAGAATCTCAAAGCTCACAAGTGTCCCCCTGGAGCGTAAGGGCAAATAGGTTTCTACTGACATTAATCACCAGGATTAAAGATTAAAACTGAAGTTTAATTCTCTCTCGCTGCTTCTAGCGCTCTCATTTGGCCCATTTGACGTCTTAATGCCAGCGGTTGAGGACGTGGCACATTGTCCCTCCTGCAGGTGCTTGTTGTTTATAACACGACGTGTTTATTAGTTTTTAATCTTTAGTGTAACCTTCAGAATGCACGGTTAGAGGAGGAAGAGACGGAGCGCCTTTTGACCCCGTTTGGAAGTTGCATAATACGCTCTTGTGTTCTTGGAGAGGTGCTCTCCGATTTGCATAACGTGACCTGATTCAGCTTTCCAGCAGCTTCATGAATATTCCAGCATCAGTGTGAATAAGGGTTGGATAACGGGGAGTGGCATTTAATTTTTAAATGCGCTCAGAATGAATTAGTTCTGTAACTTCTTGTTTTGCTGAATCTTGAATTTTCTTTGTGCACTGCAATACGTTTTGCACCAAACTCCACTTTTCATGGGGGAACTCTCCCCAGAAAGTTCACCCTCTTTCCGCTTTAATGGTTTTATGTAGAAAGATATAATCAAAAATGTGATTGTTGGGACCTAAAGAGAACAAAACGCACAATGATGACATTAAGAATAAATCGAACCAAAATGGAAAAACTGTTAAAAACTAAATCGACCCTCGCTGCTGATCTGTATATTAGATGCAGATGCTAATGGAAAGGTGAAGTGGATAGATATCTACAAAACAAATCTTGTCGTCAATGCCATCAATCACCTGGTTCACTATTTCCATTAACACAAAATCTTTCAATAGATAGATGACCAGACTAGATCCAAATGCTGGTATTAATCCCACAGTTTACATGATACCAAAACCAGGACAGTAGTCCGGATAAATTCACAAGGTTTAATTAATTTGATATGTCAGTAAAGACTAAGTAAGTCTTTAGGGGCCTTGGGTGGTGGAGGGAGCAGGCTACAGCGTCTCCTACTACACAAGACGGATCAGATTCTGGCTCCGGGTTCTTTGGGCCTGAAGTCTAGTGGTAGCTCGCCATCAAAGGAAACCTGGCCTGTACAACAGGATCATGTTAACATCATTTTCTAGTATTAATATCAATATCAATAATACCATAAATAGTTTTATAAATACATGGGATGATCTACTGTACGTTCAAGTTAAAAATTCAAAAATAAGCTTTGTCGTAGCTCATCATTCAAGAGTTGTTATAGATGCTGGTAGCTGTGGGCAGGAAGGATCTCTTGCAGTGAATTTGAAGAATCTGGCCACAGATACTGATCCGTCAACCTGGATCCAGCTTCCTGTCAGATCCGGCGGGCCTCTCGGTCCTCGAAATCCCGGGCAGAATTCCTCCCTGAACGATGGTCACTCCTCCCAGCAGTCTGCCGAGCTCCTCGTCGCCATGGACGGACAGCTGAAGGTGCCGGGGGACGATCCCAGTCCTCCTGTCGTCACGAGCAGACCACCACCAGGATCTTGTAGTCAGGTGATCGAGCACCACTGCTAGGTTGACGGGAATTCGTCCATGGTGCCTCCTTTTCAACTCATTTGCGATTTGGGGCTGTAATTGAGATATTAGAGCATTTGAGATGTTAATCAGCTGCTCCCGGTTGTTTAAAAAAAACTTGTTGCCATGGTTACGCATTATAACAACTGTCCAACAGTAAAAAGGTTTCAGTGAAAATCCTTCCAGGTGCACAGCATCCGATACCAGAGGACGTAATCATCCGAAAAAGTGATTTACATCTAGAAAAGAGAGGAATTAAAGTTTTCAAAAGCAATAACTCAGAATGAAAGTAACAGAGGCACAATTCTAGAACTTGTACTGTACCTGCACATGTTTGACTTAACTAAATTGTGTATCATATTATAAATACACAAACAATAATTCACAGAGTACTCTTCAAATTCAAAGTTATTGTGTAATTAAATGTAAATGTTGCACAGAAATGTAGTAAAACAACAAGCATTCAATCCAATAAATAGTGTTTGACCATTTATATTTAAAGGCTATAATCCAACAATTGGGATTAGACTTAGCATGCTAATGCTAGTATTAGCATGCTAATGCTAGTATTAGCATGCTACAAACAACTATACAAACTGTTTCCAGTATTTAAGCACAAAATACAGCAGTCCCTCAAAATCTGAAAAGCATACTAGTAATGGTCAAAATAAAATAAATTATTTAAAATGGTTAACTGCCCACCAGCTCTCCCAAACGACGGAAGATGACATGTTTTTTTTCTATAAAACTCTAATCCTGCAAAATCTCGCGATATTTCACACAGTCCCAAAACAGTGGGCAAGGTGAAAACATAAGATTGAGGAAATGACTGCAAGCACTAAAAATGACTGGGTTACATATTGATTAATATATTGATAAACTGATCATCATCAGTGTGAGCCACTCTGGAGCGTACAGGTGTGTGTCGACACGATGCCAAGGTGGAAAGACATCAGCATTGACCTTAGAGAAGCAAATGTTGACGCTCATCAATCTGAAATGGACAAATTATTTCCAGACTATTTGGAGTGCATCGTTAGGTCTAAACCATTTACGACAGCTGACAGCTCACCCCGATGTCAGACCGTGCAGTGCTCGGAGAAGTCTCAGACACTACAGGTCTCAAAGGTCATGACACGGGACAATTAGAAAAAGACGGAACGTGTTTACAGCAGCAGGACTTCTATTTGTGAAGTTTCATCTGATAGAACCACAAAACTTCTGGAATGAAGTCCTTTGGAAAGACTAGACCAAAGCAGAGGAGGAGACGACAACGATTGCGCCGCCGCCTCCTCATTTTCATGGGTCTCCACAACAAGTCATCCTCCATCTCACTCTGTCCTCACTCTAACTCCCTCTATGTCCTCTCTAACTGCATCCGTACATCTTCTCTTTGTCTTTTTCCTGCAGCTGCATTTATAACATCCTTCTACCAATATACCCCATGTCCCTCCTCTGGACATGTCCAAACCATGTCAGTGTGTCCTCCCTAACTTTATCTCCCAGTTGTTCAACATGTGCTGTACCTCTGATGATCTCATTCCTGATCTTATCCATCCTTGTCACTCCTAAGGAGAACCTCAACATCTTCATTTCTGACACTTCCAGTTCTGTCTCCTGTCTTTTTGTCCATGTCTCTGTCTCCAGACCATACAACATAGCTGGTCTCACCTTTGACCTTTGCTGACACCTTTTTGTCACAAATCACTCCTGAAACTTTTCTCCATCCTGCCTGGACTCTCTTCTTCACCTCTTTACCACATTCCCCATTTTCCTGGACAGTGGACCCCAAGTACTTGAAGTCCTGCACCTTTGTGACCTCTGCTCCTTGTAGCCTCACTGTTCCACCTCCTCCCTCTCATTCACACACATGTACTCTGTCTTACTACGGCTGACTTTCATTCCTCTTCTTTCAAGTGCATACCTCCACCTCTCCAAGTTCTCTTCCACCTGTTCCCTGTTCTCACCACATATCACAATGTCATCTGCAAACATCATAGTCCATGGGGATTCCTGCCTGACCTCATCTGTTAGTCGGTCCATCACCAGAGCAAACAAGAAGGGGCTCAGAGCCGATCCTTGATGCACTCCCACCTCCACCTTGAAGCTATCTGTCACTCCTACAGCACATCTCACCACTGTCCTGCTGTCCTCATACATGTCCTGCTGTCTTCATACATGTCCTGTACCAGTCTAACATACTTTCTAGAGTCTTTCATAGGTTCTAGAGTCCAATGTTTGGTCGACACCGATCCCAAACTCTCAAGAACAGAGTCAAAGTCCAGTACCTGAGCCTGATATCTCACCATGTGAGATATGGTCCACAAATCTTGCCTCTTCCCGTTTCACTCGACGGCTCTATCTATGCACACACGACGATTAGATCCCCGGCTCAAAACACAGATCATTAATGTATATCTAGACAAACGTCAGAAGTGTTGCTCCTCGCCTGGCGTCTCCTCCTGCTCACCGCTCCCCACAAACACACGAGCTGTTTTTTAATGAGGACGGGGTGGACGGCGTTCCCGACCGCTGCGCCACCAGGGACTCCCCCAGTCGCAAATCCATCGTCATTATCGATCCAGCTGTGTCGTCTTCCCCAGGCCCCGACGTAGGAGCTGAAACACCTCAGCGCTGCTCCATCGTCCCACTTCCTGTCTGCCCAGGTTCATTCAAGAGTTTTTTAGTATTTAATTTTGTTTTTTTTTCATGAAAATTCCTCCATTTTCGATCCCGTCTTGAAATGGACGTATTGTTTTTCTTCGTTCTTTATATTTAGGAGAGGTTTCACAATCTCATCTGGGAAGCAGGACACTAAGACTAAAGAGATACTTCTGACATTTTTAAATGGAGTTCTGTGAAAAAGTTGTAAAGCATTATTTTAATTGGTCAACCTACTGGTTGACTGATCTCAATGCAGAGAAACGGACCCTAGTGAAATCTTTTCTAAATGCAGTTTTTAATCCTATAAATTATTTAATTCCCCTTCAGTAATGTTTTTTTCCCCTCTCTCTACTTTAGATTTTTATATTAGCCCACTAGGTGGCGCGCCTCGTTTGAATTTGAAGGCTGCTGTAAAAACCACGACAGGTGTTTGCAACTTACCCGGAAGAGGAGCAACTTGTGCAAATTTGACCGAAAAGGACGCCTTGGGTCCTGGAGGGACGGGTGGACTGGATGGTCTCCCCAAAACTCCATACAGTAGTCCCTCAATTGTTGATTTTCCCAGGCAGACTATTTTTCTTGTCAGCCTTGAGTCCTACTGGTACTTTCAATATCAAAAATGGCCAGATTAGGGTGCATTCTACTGGTCCGTGCTTACGAGCCCCTCCAAGGTTGTTTCCAACATGCTGGTGAGTCCCAAAGCCACAGGGGGCCTGCATTTCTCACAAATTGCTTCCATTTTACGGCTTATCTCATAAATCAGCTGATTTTGAGTCCTCAAAGCACAAACCAAACCTTCACAAGGCAGGCAGCCTGACGAGGGCCAAATTAGCTGCAGCTGTCTTCTGTATGTTGATGGACCAAGAACCAGTTGATTCCACAAAGCAAGAACCCTGTTATCATAAATCCAACTGTATATGTCTTCAGCGTTCTCCTGAGAGTCTCAGCGGGACATGGGGGCTCTCAAGGACCCTGTCGCTTTGTTACAAAGATTTTGTCGATTGCGTTGAAAGTCCAGCTGACCAGATCCATAACATGACTAGTTTTAGTTTCGGAAGATGTGTAAAGTAGGAGCTCCCATGCAAAGACGGAGACCAAAAAAGCAGGAGGAGAACAGGAGAGGAAGGAGAAAGCGTCCGCCTCGTACGAGAGCGAGTGAGGTGAAAACAATTTGATCCAATAACAGCGGCGGCAGCTAGCTGTTGCATTTTCAGAGTTTCGCATTTATGCCAGAACAACCATGCAGGGCTAAACAGACAACTGTTGGTGGGTCGTTTGCCATCGACTGGAATAAGCAAAAACAATGTTTCGAGTTGTGTCAGTCTTCTGGGTGAATAAGGGAATGAATAGTTTTAAAAAGCAGCTACATGTTTTGGGTCTTTTTTAAACTACTCAGTTGTTGGACTGTATTTCATATTGTTGGGTGAAAGCATTGTTTCTTTAAAAAGACTAAAGTTTCTAAATTGAAAAGTTTTTATTTTGATGATTAGCTATGGCATCCATCTTGAATGGCGTTGACTCCAAATGTTAAGAGTTTTTAGCTGTCAGCCAGTGATTAGTTCCTGGGAATGGGTTATTCCCATTGGTGTGCAATGGTGGACCATCATGCCAGTTAAGAACCACTGATACGGAGGTTTATAAAGCTGCCTTTGTGTTAACGGCTGAGAAATGTTTGTAGATCATTTGTTCCAAGATGGTAGTGATTCACTTCAATCTTGGTTGTATTCAGACTACCGTACTTTTCGGCATATAAGACACAGTTTTTTAACTAATTTGAATGTCCTGCAGCTTATACGCCGAAGCGTCTTATTTATGGATTTTTTTCCCCATATTTTTAGACCCATTTTTGGTTCTGATATCGCCGTTTTTCATTTTGGCCAAAAAATGGTGCAGTACCACTTTTGTCCGTGAGAGGGACACTTCCAGAGAGTACACCGACCGTTTCTAGCTCATGTGTCCGAAAAAAGCCTCCTCTGCTCGGATTGACTCTGTCGCTGCCCGGCCTCCTGCTCTGGAGCTAACCACTGTTAGCTGTGTTGTTAGCTGTGTTTTTTAGCAAGATAACTCATAAACCACACCGCAGATTTTCTTGAAACTTACAGAGCGTAATTATTTGGTGGTCATTTACAAACTGTTAGCTGCAGAAGATTTTCAGAGCTAAAAAAAAATCGCTCTTTTAGCTTTGTTGTTAGCGGTATAGCTACCGCAAACAGATACCTACTGTTTAGATAAACAGCTCTTAAACCACTCGACGGAAATTTTTTAGGCTTTCATAGTGTAATTATATGGGTTTCATTTACAAACTTTTGCCCTGTATAAGACATTTGAGATAAAATTCTATTTTTCATTTTCATTCAACCTTTATTTAGTCAGGTAAATCTTTTGAACCTCATGGGCTCATTTACGAAAGCGACCTGCTAAAACTAAAGAACAATGAACAGCAGTGGTAGAATTTCCTTAAACAATAAACAATAAACAAACAAACAATAAACAATAGAAAACAAAAGAGAGAAAAAAACAAAAGAAAGTTTTTTTTTTTTTTTTTTAACAAAGTATCAAAAAACTAGCAAAACATTATAAGGTAGACGTATAAAATCAAAGACAGGAACAAATCTGCATTGGTTTTTGCCAGGATTCCAACAGATTCTGAAAACCATTTAGAGAAGTCAAGGTCGAGAGCTTCAGATCTTTTTGTAAGATATTCCATGAAGCAGGAGCGGAGTAGGAGAAGGCCCTTTTTCCAAGTTCAGTCCTCACTGACGGAACACTGCAGGTAATCATGTCCTGAGAGCGCACGCTGTAGCTGCACTCACGCAAAGACATGTAGGAGGAGATGTATGAGGGCAGCAGACCAAGAAGTGATTTAAAGATGAAAATGTACCAGTGGAAGAGTCTGCGTGAGGTTAATGATGTCCAGTTAACCAGTGAATACAGGGTGCAGTGGTGGGTACGATAATCACAGCCAGTTATGAATCTTAGTGCACCATGATAGACAACATCCAACATCCGCAGGGTGCTTGTAGGAGCATTCATGTAGAGAATGTCACCGTAATCAATGGAGGGAAGGAAAGTCACAGATACAAGGCGTTTCCTAACATTCAGTGTTAGACATGATCTGTTTCTGAAAAAGAAACCCAGTTTAACTTTCAGTTTCTTCACTAGGTTTTCCACGTGGAGTTTAAAAGAGAGATGTGAATCGATCAGGATACCCAGATATTTATAGGAATCAACAAACTCAATAGGGACACCATTTGAAGATAAAATCAGAGGAGGATCTGCTGGAACCGCCTTCCTATTTGAAAAAAACATCCCTTTTGTTTTATCAGCATTTAGGACAAGTTTGAGACGGAACAAATCTGACTGGATGATGTCAAAAGCGGATTGCAGTAACTGGAAAGCCTTAGCTACTGTTTTAGCTCGGCAGTAAACAACTGTATCATCAGCATAGAAATGTAAGGATGCATCAGGGATGCAGTGACCTACATTAGCTATGTAGATTGTAAAGAGAGTGGGTCCTAAAACTGAGCCTTGTGGTACACCATTTTTAACTGTTAAATAGCTGGAAGAAGTACCGTTATGTTGAACACATTGCCTCCGATTGGAAAGATAGTTAGAAAACCAACCGATGGTGTGATCAGAGAAACCGATTTCTGAGAGCTTATGACACAGGATGTTATGATCCACAGTGTCAAAAGCTTTAGACAGGTCTAAGAAAAGTGCAGCACAATAATCCTTAGCATCCAATGCTTCAACAACATCATTCAGAACCTTCAGAGAAGCAGTTGTTGTGCTGTGTTTGTTGTTTAGAGACGGAATCGTCTCGCTAGCTTCGGTTTTATTTCCGTTTATATTGTTATAAATCATAAACCTCTCGAAATATATTTTTTTAGCTTACAAAGTGTAATTATATGGGTTTTCATTTACAAACTGTTGACCTGTATAAGACATTTGAGATAAATTTCAATTTTTTACAATTTATTTTAGTAGCGCACGCCGACCGTTTGGAAGACGTCAAACCGAAACAATTTAAATTCAGCAGATTTGACCATTTCGTGAATTGATTAAGGAACGGTTAAGCTCAGGAACCCTTGTGCTATAATGTCAGCTAAGAAATATATTTTTTCTCAGCAAAGAAATAATTGTTTTTACCGTGTTAATCTTGTAAAGTCCTTCCATGCTGGCTCGCTTCTGTGGCCGCCATTTTCAGCAGGGCAAATGAGGCGCTGACGCGTCGCGGTGATGCATAATCGATGCGACTTATAGGGCGAAGCGGCGTATTTATGGATTTTTACAAATTATTCACAATAATTGGACAAAGCGGCTTATACACAGAAGCGTCTTTTCCGCCGAGAAGTATTAGTTTGTTAATCTAGTCAAGATTAGCTTCTAAATTTCCAAACTGAGGTTGTTGAAATATTTCACAGACAACCAGCCACTCCTTTAAACAACCACTACATGGATAAAATGGAAATTTCTATGTAGTCATTGAGAAGCCTTGTATGGTCGCTCGAACTTCTCTTCATTTTAGCGTTTATCTCATCATGGATGAGTCATTATGATTCAGCAGTTATATGTTCAGAAAAACACCAAAGACACGAGGCCTCAAGTAACGGTTTAATCAAGTTTTCAGGTTGAACGAGAGACAAACGCACATTGACGCAACTAGCTTAGCTTAGTGCAACCAGCTTTGCTTAGTTACATACAGATGAGCGTGTCTCTATTCAGCGCCTCAACTTGAACTTTAAAATGGAAAATAATGTTCATAATACTGTAATAACATTACAGAAGTGAATAGATTGAACGCTTTAACATGGGTTAACATTAGGCATACTAAGGTATACTGTTAGCTTAAGCTAAATGGCTAGCAGATAATATGGACCACCTTGAACCAACATGAAGTTCTGGCACATGCGTATTTCTCTTCATCGTCACAAGTTGCGATGTATTTCATTTAGCCACAAGTCAGAACTTTACCATGTTTCAGTAGCTACCGTATTTTCCGTTGTATAGGTCGCACCGTTGTATAGGTCGCAGTGTCTAATATTTATCAGTAAACCGGAAAAATCCGTAAATTCATTCATTCATTCATTCATTCAACCTTTATTTATACAGGCTAGCCTCGTTGAGTCACGGGGACTCATTTACAAGAGGGACCTGTCTCACTCACACCAAACAACCATCCACTCTCACACTCACACCTAGGGTCAATTTAGAGTCACCAATCAGCCTAACAAGCATGTTTTTTGGTCTGTGGGAGGAAACCGGAGTACCCGGAGGAAACCCACGCATGCACGGGGAGAACATGCAAACTCCACCCAGAAAGGCCCCGGACCGGGATTTGAACCGGCAACCTTCTCGCTGAGAGGCAGCAGCTCTACCAGTTGTGCCACCGTGCTGCCCATGCTGTAAATAGGTCGCACCGGTGTATAGGTCGCACCGGTGTATAGGTCGCACCGGTGTATAGGTCGCACCTAGGTCGCACCTACATTTGTTAGCTGCCATTTTTGTAAGACTGTGTCTCACTTTAATTTTTGTCAATAAATTATTACAAATCAGCTTATTTCAAAATGTAAATACCACCAACATCATTAAAATTACCGGTAAACTACCGGTACAGACTCCTAAAAAAATGTTTGTTGGCTGCCTTTTTTGTAAAACTGTGTCTCACTTTGATATTTGTTAATAAATTATTACAAATCAGCTTATTTCAAAATGTAAATACCACCAACATCATTAAAATTAAACTACAGACTCCTAAAAAAATGTTTGTTGGCTGCCTTTTTTGTAAGACTGTGTCTCACTTTAATTTTTGTTAATAAATGACAAATCAGTTGCAGCTGAAGGTGATCTGCTCAGAGTTGCAGCTGCTGTGGAAACCAGTGCAGGATAGCTGCAGCAATTTTATTATATTTTACTAGATTTTATCACTTGTTTTATTTTATTTATTTTTTAAGCAAGCCTAATCTGCATCCACATGATTTTATCTTTGATCTTAGTCGATATTATTATTGATTTTATTTGATTTTAT
>JBBPBX010064854.1:0-20129 GCA_038048925.1 Garcialebias charrua | reverse complement strand
TGGAGAAAAATGATTTGTATTTGGTTAAAAAAAAGAAATGTTATGTGTGCAATAAGACAGCTTGACAATAATTAAAGAATTGGAAAAAAGTAACAGGTAAAAGAAAGTGATAAAAGAAAGATGGCCTTACAGCAGCTGTCAGAAGCAGATGTCTAATAACAGCTTGTAGCTCCACAAACGTCACACTCATGATGGAAGCTGAACACTTGGGCATAAATTATGCCTACATGTAAGATTTTTTTGACATAAAGGAGGTTAAAGCTCAGAGCATTTTAAAAGTCAAAAAAATATATTGGCTCTGTGAAAAACAACACCCACCCATTCATGCTTTGATCCTTCCCTATCCTGTTCAGTCGGTGGAGAAGAATCTGGTGAAACTGGGCAGGTTGTCACCAAAGGCTGAGCACCACTCCCACTCATACCAAGGCCCAATGTACAGCTGACAGGAAACCTAATATATATGTTTTTGGACTGAGTGCGGAAACCATAGTAGCTGGAGAACACCTCCAATAAAACTCAGCATGTGATAAATGTTAATTGTTATGCTGATGATACACAGTTATATTTGTCCATGACACCCACTGAATCTAACGAGCCACTTAAATTACAAGCAAAGACATAAAAACCTGGATGACCATTAATCATCTCCTTTTGAACACAGACAAGATTTAGGTTTTAGATTTTGGATCTGAGCAATTTAGGAAGAAAATTTTCAGTCTTACTCAGCCTACTCTGTGGATGACATTAATCTGGTCTCCAGCCATAATGTTAAATATCTTTGTGTTATTTTTGATCATCAGAAATGTTACTATAACCGTGTTCTTCCACCTGCATACTGTAATTTCACTAAAATTAAAAACATCTTATGTAAAAATGATGCAGAAAAACTGGTTCATGCATTTGTCACGTCTAGTCTGGACTATTGCAATGGTTTATTATCTGGGTGTCCAAATACTTCTTTAAAAAGTCTTCAGTTGATCCAAAAGTTAGATCATATCTCTCCAGTTTTAGCTTCTCTCCATTTACTCCCTGTCAAATACAGAATATAATTAAAAACATTTCTTCTAACCTACATAGCTCTCAACAACCTAGCTCCATTTTATATTACAGATCTTATTGTTCCATATTTTCCTAACAGAGCACTTTGCTCTCAGACTGTAGGCTGACTTGTGGTTCCTAGAGTTTCCAAAAGCAGAATGTGAGGAAGATCTTTCAGTTATCAGGCTCCTCTCTTGTGGAACCAACTTCCAGTTTCTGTCCATAAGACTGACACATTGTCCAGTTTTAAGATTGGGCTTAAGACTTTGCTTTTCAATAAATCCTATAATAATAATGTATGTATTGTCATCATTGTATGTTTCAATACAATTGCGAAATTGGCTCTCTGCATCCGTCCACCACCAGGTGATGCACTGGGCAGCTATTTAAAGTGCCCTGTGGAGCATGTGAGGATAGGGTGTGCTGCTCAGAGACACCACGAGATGTGCAATGACTGGGAATCGAACCTGGGACTTTCAGGTCCCAAGTCAGTTGCACTACCTCTATGCATCTTAGCCCGCAGTGAGTTAGGGTTTGATTGGGTTTCCTGACCTATCCGTTAGTTATGCTGCTATAGGCTTAGACCAGTGTTTTTCAACCTTTTTTGAGCCAAGGCACAGTGTTTTCATTGAAAAAATCCAGAGTCACACCACCAACCAAAATTGTAAACAAAGATACTTTGTATCCGCCTATAGTCATTCTTATCAAAGTGTCTTGAATAGGAATTAAATAAATACAAAAATGTATTTTTATCATATTTTATATTTCTTATTTCAAATTGCACTTAACATGTCTTCAAAAATACACCCGAACAGTACCACAACAATGTGGTCTTAAATTTAAAGAGGTTGTAGGAAGCGGGGGGGACGGAAGAACAGACACGTCCTGAGTTGCGCAGTGCTTATACTGGCAGATAGAGACAAAGCCGAAAGCCATGCGCAGTTTAAGAGGAGAGCAGAGGAGAGACCCAAACATTTCAGCCGCGGTTCAGTTTTATTTATTTATTTTTCGGTGGAGAAGGTGGGGCAGGCAAACGTGAGCCGTACGCTAAGTGTGTGTGTGTGTGTGGGGGGGGGGAGACAAAGCCCCGAGCAGTGGGAGCCGGACAGAGGGGAGAGAAACATTTCAGCTGCGTTCAGTTTTTTTCCCGTCCATGAGGAGTGTGAGACAGAAACATGAGCCGTGCACGTTTGTGTTTGTGGTGGTGGTGGTGGGGGGGGGGGATCAACGTGAGTGTTCAGTATGAGGCTGCTTTTTTGATGATTTCCAGTGTACCGCACAAAGGTGGGCGCCAGACCGCTAGGGAGCGCTAAAGTGCTAATCCGCTTATAGCGGACCTAAACAATTTGTCAGCGTTACAGCGGATTGACTAACTTTTATAATTCATAAGCGGATTTGTGCTATTTTTATTTAAAATGCAGTACCGCTAATAACTAATTATCTATCAGTAAAAACGAAAAAACTTATTTACGGGCTCTTACGCTGGCTCTCGTAGCTGCTTGTTTACCTTTTTCCCCCTTGGTGAGGGAGCAGAGAGGAGTGAGGGTAGGAGGGGGAGGGAGCAGAGGGGAGAACAGACGCGGATCTACCATGTAGGCAAATGATGCCGTTGCCTGGGGCTCCCAATCAGCAGGGGCCCCGGCCCCGGCCATTCACCTACATCCCTGCTTGTTAATGTACATTTAACATAAAAATAATTATAGTTACAATGAAAACGATAATTAAAAAGGCAATACAAAAACCAGTCGATTTCTGTATCCCCCTACTAAAAATGGACTATTCCATCTTAACATCTTCCGAGTCAGAGGTGAACTCGGTTGCTGACTCTGTAGCTGGCTGGTTGTGCTCGGTGTCTTCATAAATCATGAGAGAACCCCGCTGTATCAAGCCAAATTAATGTGGCCGAAGGATTGTATTGGGTGTTTTGTGTCAACCACTCGATGGTGAGTTGTTTGTTTTATGTATTTGGGTTCCTTTTATGAAATAGAAATGTGGTTGCGACACGCCCACTCCATTTATGTATTTGAGATTTAAAAGTGGTCTTAGTGATTAAAAGATAATTCTCTTTTTGTTAATTTTGTGGCCGAATAGAATATATATACGTAAAGTATTAAATAAATCCTTTGATTTTTGTAATTTCATCCTTTTAGGATCATTTTAGTTACTTTTCATTAAATCTGTTGACTGCCTATAGAAATTTGGAATTGGTTTAATTTATTTTGGGTTGCGCAACAAAAAAGAAATTACTATTTGTTTTTTGAAACAATATTGAAGTAAATTAAGCTTAATTGACTCTTATATGAATTAAACTTGGATACAACTTGGAAGTGCACTTTAAAACTTGATCTGTAACTTTAATTTGATCTGTACTGTTGATGTGGTCTTTCAATCAATCAATCAATCACCTTTATTTTACCAGGTAGAGCCCGTTGAGATCGAGATCTCTTTTACAAGGGTGACCTGGTCAAGTGGTCAGCAGCACACGTCACATTTGAATTGAAGTTATAATAATAATAATAATAATAAACTTTATTTGTATAGCACCTTCCTACAATGCCTTGCATTGACCAAGGTGCTTAACAGGACAGAAAATATAAAAACCGGTACAATAAATCACTGAAAATAGAATAAAAGCAACAGAAAAAGGAGGCAATGGAAATAAAAATGCTACATACTAAAATGCCAAAGTAATAAAAGTTACACACTGAAAGCTTTTTTGAACATCATGAATGATTCTGCAGTGTTAATTGAATTAACACTGCAGAAATTATTTAAAAATAAAATAAAATACAGGTTGAATGAATGAAAATAATTTATTTAAAGCTGTTATGCTGATGAAGACAGTCATCTAGTGGTCAAATGGAGCAACACAGCATGGCAAGCTTTGGTTCCGTGCTTTGCTTTAGTCATGTGACCATAATGCATTGCAATGCTTCAGTTTTCCAGTAAACAGTTAAAATAACTGTATCGGTGCATTTTTAATGAAAAATCTACAATAAACAAAAGAAAAAGACAAAGAAGCAGCCGAAATAGCAATCCTCAACACATTCAACAACTTTAAAATTTTTGGACCATGAGCGAAAGGTGTATTGTAGGAGATGACATCCTGAGCGAATAGCGGTTAAGAGGTAGGATAAAGGTGTATAACAGTTCATACACCGCTAGTTGGCAGTCTAATGCAAATATTGCATAACTTGCTGGTTACCAATTGTTGAATTTAAATAGCGGTTTAGAATTAGCGTCCCCTAATTTTCATAACACATTAGTGCTTTTGAAATTGCGGACCTAAATAAATTAATAAGTGCTTTAGAAATAGCGAAACTGTGACCAACACTGGGGGTGTGGTCGTGAGATGTAGTAGTCGCGCTTGCCAGTGCTCCGGTTAAAACTTATTTCTTAGCACCACCAAGCCCTCTACATTTACTTTTTTTTGCCTATTATCACACACACAACTTCCACCAAACATTTCTTTCAAAGACTTTAAATTAAAAATGTCTCACAAATCGACAAGATAGAAGAAGGACACTGAGAAGGATGACACTGGCCTAACCCTTGAGGCAATTACGTCGCTGCTCGAGGAGCACCGCGCGGCGCTGTCAGCTGAGTTCAAACAAACTTTCAATCAGCTGGATGTCAAACTGGACCAGACCCGGCTCGCGGTGGAGGAACACGGCCAGCGTGTGTCATGACTGGAACTTGTCACTAACGACCTGAGCCAGCGCATGTCGGAGGTGGAAAACACCTGCTCAACTCTGCAGGAGGAAAACACCAGACTAAAATCTAAATTAGCAGATTTAGAAAGTCGAAGCAGACGGCAGAATATTCGTATTCTGGGCCTACCGGAGTCTATTGAGAGGGGACGTTCCACAGACTTCTTCTCCAACCTGCTGTGCAACATCTACGGGTGTGGCACACTTGCTTCTCCACCCGAACTGGACCAGGCCCATCGAACTCTCGCCCCGAAACCCGCCTCGGACTAGCGGCCGCGCCCGGTTATCCTGCGAGTGCAGCGGGTCCAGGTGAAGGAGCTCCTGATCCGGGAGGCTCGACGCAGAGGTAAACTTGAATATCGGGGGAAACAGGTGCGGATCGTGGAGGATTACACCCCTGAAGTCCTTAACCAGCGCGTGGAATATAAGGACGTGATGGCTGCGCTATATTCTCTGGGTTTAAAACCTGCTCTGCTTTTTCCTGCTTGACTCCGCGTGACTTTACCTGATGGACACAGAAAGTGGCTGGGCTCTGTGGAGGAGGCGCAGAAGTTCATGGACACCTTACCTCAGGCTTCACAGCGCAAGTAATATTTAACTTTTCTTTTGACTGATGAGCAACGCGTTGTTCCCGCACTGGCTTTGATTATGTTTACACTAAACTTTTGTTTACATGAGATGACGAACATATGAGCAGGACTCTGCCCATACTCTCATTATCTGAGACTTTTTAGTTTTTAGTGCAGCTTTTTTGGTTTTGTATTTAGGCACATAAATAATTGAAGTATTCATGTATAAAAATGGGTGAAATATATAATGTTTTCAATATATTATTTTGAACTATTAACATTTTTCCTCTTCGTGTTTACCTGTTGACTATCTTAGATTGAATCTTGAAATAGTCCTGGATTGGTTGAATATTTAATTTAAGATTAGGATTAATTTAACTTTATGTTTGTATGTGTGTGCGTGATTACCGGTACACATTTATGTGTATACATTTTTGGCCTTGCATACTTTTAAACTATTTTGTGATGTGCTTATACATTTTTTTCCCCCTTTTATGACACTGGAGCACTAGTTTAAAAGTTAGACAGGAGTTACCTCAGGCTTCACAGCGCAAGTAATATTTAACTTTTCTTTTGACTGATGAGCAACGCGCTGTTCCCGCACTGGCTTTGTTTATGTTTATACTTGATGGGTTTTCTTAAACCAAACCTCGCAGCAACATTTTACTAAAAAGGAATCACACACATGACAAGAGTTAAAACAGTGGTATAATTAACTTTATAAAGTGGGACCTGCCTCCTAAGTCTGAAACAGGCCCGTAGAGGATGGTTCACAGACAGCCTTTATACATCTCGTGGTTGAGAGAAAAACAGGTTAGACAATTTTCACACAATGGCTCTTGGTCAGTTTTGGCCAAACTCAGGACCAACAAGTTTTGAAACAAAGAAGACATTCTTTGGTGTTTCTGTTATTTCAGTAAACAGCATTGTTGTGTAAGACAACTCTTTCTCAGGGAGTGACTAGATGTTTCATGTTATGATGTTATAAGTTTTAGATGATAATCATAAAAATACCCTAACATATATTGGCCCTTTTTATCATTTAAAACTGTTTAACATTATGCAGATGATTGGCCCGAAAAAAACCTCTGGGTCTCAACTTAGTAGGAAAAACGCAACCAACGCAAAATGGGCCCCCACCACTTTTGCGGCCTTTACAAACAAAGCAGGCTCATCTGAAAAAAATGTTTTGGGCAGTAGAGTAAAAAACTTAAAGAAGTTTTAAAACTAATATAGTTAAAAACAAAGAAGTTTGAACTAAAAATAACCCTAAAGAAATCTAAAATAAAATAAAAATAAAACTTAAAAGAAATTTTAAACTAAAATAATTTTAAAAGTAAATGTAACTTCTTGCACTAAAAACTTTCTCAAAACATCTCTTAAAGTGTGGAAAATCAATTATTGAAAACACACAGCAAAGAAAAAGCTCTTTTATGAGCTAGGTCTTTTATAGACCAAAAACAGAATGCATGTTTGTCGGCAGAAATCCTGTTGTTCCATCTCAGTCTGGCTCTGTGTCACTCTGTCACCCAGACAAGTGAGTGGCCCACGGAAGATTCTGGAATCCTGTTGCCTCATCTCAGGTATCATCCTGCCCTGAGATGGTCTTTAGCCAGCGTTTCGACTCTCGCTTCCAGCAGGGGTCCCCGACAAAACCAGTCTCCTGGGTGGGGCCAAACTCCCTCAGCATGACCTGAGCAGAATCAAAATTAGTACAAATGCACAAATAATGTTTACATATTTTTAATTCCCACACCCGTATTAGTAAAGTGTTAGTTTTTTAGTATTAGTTTTAGACAAATCACCTCAACAATAGAACATTTTCCCAAAAACGTATGCCATTACTCAGTTTAGTTTCTGAGTTCAAAACAGGATCGTCAGGGATCCCGGCATAGACAATTAATTATTATTATTAATTTTTGCTTACCTCATGGAGTCTGTGGAAGGAACTTCATTGATGCATGAGCAAAATATATAATTCAAATGATCACCTTACCCATAAAAATACAATGAAACATTAAAATGTTTCCAAGTCATAAAAATACAGAACTACCAACGTCTTCAATCAAACCATGATCAAGTCCACCTTAGGGGCCTGTGGTGGACCTGTTGTCTAGTTAAAATCTTCGTCTAGTTAGTTTTTCTTTTCGGGGCGTCCCCCTAGGTTTCTTGGATCTGTGCACATTTCAACAGGGGAAAGAGAAAAATGTTTTGGTTAGATATATACAAAAGCAATGTCGTTTGTATAGGTGTCAGTGTATTTATCAATCATCTTTTAAATTATCTTTTAAATGCTATAAATTTCGTTTATTTTTTATTTTTTTATTATTTATTTATTTATTTATTATCTTTTAAATGCTATGAATGTCATCTTTTACAATCCCTCCTTTTAAACAGTTTAAATATGGTAAATGGTAAATGGTTATTTATATAGCGCTTTCCAGCCCCCTGTGAGGAGCCCCAAAGCACTTTACAATACCAACCATCCACCCATTCATTCAGACATTCATACACCGGTAGTGGCAACCTGCCCCGCAAGGCGCCATCCAGACCCACCGGGAGCAAGTCACAAGTGTCCCGCCCAGGGACACAACGACACATGGTGGGCGGATGCGGGGTCCGAACCTCCAACCCTCCGATCAGGGGTCGACCGCCATCACCACTACACCATATAATATAAACCTAGAACAAATATAAACCTAGAACTTTAGAATCATAAAACTAAATTCCATTCCATTCCCATATCATTTTAATCTAAACAATCAACAATTACATAAATTTAAATCCCTTGTAATCAATCAAAACAAACCAGTTATCTCAGTTCCAAGAGTAAAAAGCAGAACAGATGTTTTTATACTAAATCAAACCTGTAGGAAGCTTTTCCTGTACAGGTCTCTTTTGCAAGTGAGTCCCCACTCACTGACCTGTAAAAACAAAAGATATGAAATATTAAAATGTGTCATTTCCTTGTATGTCTAAAAAATGAGTCTATGTGCGTGCTTATTCATGTAACATCAAAATGCAACTTTGACCCCTGAAAACTGGCTATTGTGTCACCATCATATATTTCACATGCAAAACCAATATTTCATCTGGGCTCCAGTTTTCATTCATCTGGACTCCGGCAGCGACTCCTGACAGCTTTGACCACCACTGTAGCTTGGCTAGCACCATAGCTTGACCACCACTGTAGCTCGACAGCACCGCTCCTTTTTGCCTGGGTACACTGTATGCTCAAGAGTTCAAAAGTTCATGAGTTCATTCAAAAGTTCAAGATTTCATGAGTTCATCTGTTGTGCAGCATCAATTCATACATGACTTGTCTGGAAGTGTTTGTTGTCAACTGGACAAGGTTTCACATAGCTCAGCTTGACCCCTCAGCTTGTGTTCAGCTATGCAAGGCACTTTTTAGTCCAGGCTCCACTTGAGGCAGTGTAGTTCTTTCAGGTGTTTTTCATAAAAGTCACACTTGATAGTAGACTTGTATCAATTTATACATGTGAATATCTTATTTGGTTATCAAAACCAGAAGTTCAGGACGTAAAAACCACAATGCTGTTTGTGTGTGTGTGTGTGTGTGTGTGTGTGTGTGTGTGTGTGTGTGTGTGTGTGTGTGTGTGTGTGTGTGTGTATCTGTTCTGATCACATCATGACACCTGTTTTTCAATCTAAATGGAGAATCACTTTTCTGATTCAAAACCCTATTAAATACAATTAAATTAATATTCAGATCTGGAACATCTGTTAGCATTTACCCTTCAAACGAGCCATCCTGTTTGCACAAAAAGGGATTTCAAACCACTCTACAAAGTAAAAACACTCAATTTCAAAAATAAAAATATTAATTTAACTAAAACTCAAAACCAATTTCCTATATACATTCATACATCCTTAAATTCATAAATCCTAATAGTTCACCACTATGCTTGTCATGCATAACCCAAAACAATATCTATTTAATTAAATTCAATCAATAATAGCACTAAATTACCACTGAAGTCCTCTTCAGGCACTTCACAAGCACACAAACTTCAACTTAGTATTAATTTCAAAATGGTTTTCCTTCTTAAAGACAGGTGGGGCCAACTAAATCTGAAATCTGATCAAGTCACTAACCGTGTTTGCATCTATTTTCAATTCAAACAATGTGAATCAGAAGTGTCTCCCTCAACTGGCCCGAAACGCATCTACCAGGCCACGCAAAGCGGCATTACGTCAGACGTCAGCGTCATTACGTCAGACGTCAGCGTTACGCATGTCTACAGTAAACAGGAAGTAGCTGTTGAAAACAGGACCCGACCACACATCTCGGCAAAATGTAGAGACTATTTCAGGTACGTGTTGCTATCGGACGAGTTGTATTTATTCTGTCATGCCAACTAGTTTTAGCGATGTTACATGTTGTCCGGAGACGAAGTCACGTGACGTAAATGTTTGCTACGGCAGAACCGAGTCGGCAAATCTGTTTTCATCTCTCGTTTTGTGCGTCGGCTCTGACTAGAAAAACCCAAAAACCACCCCAAGCAAGCGTATCAACTCTTTTTGCGAATTAGAGGACGTTAAAACTCGAATCGTGCCATTTCCTATTCAGTTTTTCCGATGCGACACTTCAAAATGTGCATCAAGAAACCTTGATGGAAACACTGTTCCACCTAGCCGTGTGTGTGTGTGCGTGCACGTGCGTGTGTGCGCGCGTGTGTGTGTGTGCGTGTGTGCGTGTGTCACCCCAGACCAAGGTGTGGTCTTCACAGATGACAACCACAACTCAGTGTCCCCTGAGGCACGAAACCGGTCTGTTGTTTGTTCCTCAACTGAGAACTCAAAAACTCAAATTACCAGTTTTCAACTCAGACAGTGGCAACAAGCATTCAGTTAAACTCCATTTCTCCAAACTGGGGTTGTACAAAGAGCTATCTGGATACCATTTGTTGGCTAGCTGGGTGTGTCTGTAGGGTCGTCTGGTCAGTTTATTGTTTAACAGGTGCGGTTGTGGCTGCATGTGACTGACCGGCCTGGTTTCATTTGTCTTCTGATTTAACAAACAACTGTTTTTATCAATCAGGTCTATTTTAAAATAGTTAGCTTTATTTTTATTTTATCCAATCTTATTTATTTTTATTTATTTATTCGAGCATGGATGCTTTTGGATCATAAATCTGACATCTTTTGGTTTGCGTCTTCTCTAAGGTCTTACTTTTTACTGCTATTCATAATTTTGTCAGTTATGTCTTTCTGCGTTGTTATTTTATTTTATTATTTTTTCTCATTCATGCTGCATTCAGCATCACACATTCATTCATTCATTCATTCAACCTTTATTTAAACAGGCTAGCCTCGTTGAGCCACGGGGACTCATTTACAATACTCACATATACAAAACAGTTTTAAAACAAGCTGCGCATCTACTTATGTTTAGCTGAAATCGCACTTGTACCCAAATAGTACATTCAAATATCTCCCAATACAGATAGGAAAGAAAAGGGTCCCAAAATAACGCGTTTTTTAAATTCACTATTCCTTCCTTGAGCCTCACTTTATGCCCAATAAAGCTATTGGAAAAAATTAGTTTCACTGTCTTTCGGGTCTTGACTTAAATTTAAATTTAATTAATTAAATTTTAATTAGTCTCACTTGTTTTTCAGGTTTTAACTTAAATTTTCCTCACTTTTATATTTGAAGGTCTTGAAATCTATCGTTAATACTCGTGTACAAATCATAGTTATTAACTTAGAAAAATAGAAATCTCACTTAATTAGAAGGTCTTGGCTCAGCTTCTAAACTACTCGTAGTTCTGTCCTATTTTTTCAATATACAAGGAATTCCTGTTTATACTCACTGCTTGTTAAGTGTGTGATTTGTTCGGTTGATCCGTCAGGCTGCAACGGTGGCATTGATTTCAGGCCTTGCTGGCCTGATAGAAACGATCGATCTTCCAGGGCTGTGAAACTTGCCATGGCCATGGACTTTCAGCTACCTTCATCAAAAGCCATCGTGAGCAGATGTGAGGATCCGGGTCACGGCACCAAGAAAATGATGGGTTTTCTTAAACCAAACCTCGCAGCAACATTTTACTAAAAAGGAATCACACACATGACAAGAGTTAAAACAGTGGTATAATTAACTTTATAAAGTGGGACCTGCCTCCTAAGTCTGAAACAGGCCCGTAGAGGATGGTTTACAGACAGCCTTTATACATCTCGAGTTGAGAGAAAAACAGGTTAGACAATTTTCACACAATGGCTCTTGGTCAGTTTTGGCCAAACTCAGGACCAACAAGTTCTGAAACAAAGAAGCCATTCTTTGGTGTTTCTGTTATTTCAGTAAACAGCATTGTTGTGTAAGACAACTATTTCTCAGGGAGTGACCAGGAACTTGTTTGATGTTATAAGCTTTTAGAAGATGTTATAAGTTTTTAGATGATAAACATTTGAATACTCTAACAGTGCATCCCTAATCCAAACATAAAACGGAAAAATATGCATGTGTTGCCTCACTCTGTAGAAAAAAACTCTTATCAGGTTTGTTGATGTCATTTGAAACAAACATCTGATAAATAACTATTTTTAATGTCATCTCTCTTGGCCTCTTTTTGGTCTTCATCATAACGTTGGAGTTCTCAAGCACAAATAACCCTTAAAGCTGAGAATCATACAGTCAAGTACGGTGTTTAAAAATATGTGGAGCCTAAAAAGTGTGAAAAGAGGCCAAATCTCTTAGAAGAGTTCACACCAATTAGCGTATTAAAAATGATATATCTATAAATAAATCAAGATCATAAAACTTCAAAAATTTGTTACACTGACAATTTTTATTACCACATTGAACAACTGAGCTAATGTTTCAATGAGTCATCACAGCTAAGTTTTGTCTAGATTAAAGTAGGAGTACCAATCGGCAGACATTAATCTGGTTTAATTAGCATTGCATACTTGCTGAGAAGTACAGGAATGGTTTACCTTGATTGTATAAGCATATAGACCAACCAGAGATGCACAAAATTGGATTTTGGCCGATATCCGATACGCCGGTATGTTAAAACTTATTTGATCGATAACCAATACCAATACCAATATTTTCCCCCTAGACCTATACAGAGATTACATAGCTTTCTTTGCTGCAGAATTAAAATACAGGTGGTCCCCGAGTTACGACGGAGTTCCGTTCCTACGCCCGTTCGTAACACGGATTTCATTGTAAGTTGGAAAATACGTCCAAACTCCACCTTATATGGACAATACTGTATTTTACCAAACACTTAGCCTATCCTAACACAGTACCCTACATAATTATCAAAAAACACATACATTTGGAGCCATAATGAAGGAAAAAAATAGTTATTTTCCTACCTACTGGGAGCTGGTGGAGTCTTCATCCGTCTGTTAGCATGTTAGCTCGTTGGTCAGCTGTAGCCTCTCTGCCTCGTAAACCTCCGGTCCAAACAAAGATCTCCTGTACTTTTCCACGCATGGTCCAGAGTTTTACAGTAAGGTCTGTTAGCATGTTAGCCCCTCCTAACCTCCTCTGCCCCGGTCTACCTTTTAACAATGAGGTCTTCTGTAATTTTCAGCTGTAATCCTCCACCCGTGGCCGCTAAGGTACACCCCCCCCTCCCTCCTGTAAATTTCCACCTCCGCTGAGTTTCGGTACCGTATTTTTTGGTGTAAAGGTGCATAAACCGTGTAACTCGAAACTATGCTTTTCAACGGGAGGGCGTTCGTAACCGCGAAACGTCGTAAGTCGAGGCCGTCGTAACCCGAGGACTACCTGTACTACATTATTCTGCATGGTTTTTGTCAATTTGACCTGCTATCAAATGCAAATGCCTAAAAGGGGGCTGAGAATGATATAACACAATATAAATATATAATACGTATTAAAAAAACAGTGCCTTTTATATTGGTGAGTTGCTTTGATGGATTAGCCGATGTCCGATATTTAACTTTATTGCTAGTATCATCCGATACCGATACATGCTAATAATATTGTGTATCCCTAAGACCAACAAAGGTTTGTAAATGATTCATTTTTGCCTGAAGCTGGTATCTTGAATGTGAACAAGTAGGTTTACCATACCATACATACCAATGTATCTATAGAGCACTTAAAACAGCAACAAGGCCAACCAAAGTGCTGTACAATAGAAACAAACAAGCACAGCCGACAGGAAAACATAAAATAAAAATATAGATACAAATAGCAATAACTAAATGGCTAATACTGTATAGTACAGGAAGGTTCAAAACAAATAACACCATGTTAAAGGCAAGAGAATAAAAGTGGGTTTTCAAGTGAGACTTAAAGACTATGAGTGTGGGAGCCTGCCTGACACTCAGTGGCAACTCACTCCACAGTCTTGGACCTGCAACAAAGAAAGCCCTGTCAACTCTGAGCTTACAATGGGTTTCTAGAACTGAAACAAGCATCTGGTCTGCTGACTTCAGAGAGCGCGGTAGGATATATGGCTGCAGAAGATCACTGAGATAAGATGGGGTGGAACCGTTCAGTGTTATAAAAACATACATGAGTATTTTGAACTGTATCCGAAGGTAAATGGGTAGCCAGTGCAGGGAGGCCAAAACTGGTGTGATGTGCTCTCTTTGGCCTGTACCAGTTAAAAATCGGGCCTGTAGCATTTTGGACTAGTTGTAGCCGTGTAATGGAGGACTGACTGATTCCAAACAGAAGTGCTTTGCAGTAATCAAGACTAGATATTATGAATTCATGGATCACTGTCTCAAGGTTCTTTTTGGACGGTATGGGTTCAGCTTAGACAGCTGCCTCAGCTGAAAAAACAAAAACAATTTAGTTCATGTGACTGTTAAGTTTCAAGGAAGGGTCCATTACCACCCCCAGATTAGTGACTCTTTCTTTCTCTAACGGGGCTAGAGAGAAAAGGTCAATGCCGTGGTTCACGAATGAGCCATTGGGATGGAATAACATGATTTCAGACCTCTTCTCATTGAAGCTTAAGAAGTTTAAAGCCATCCAGTCCCAGATGTCAGCCAGGCAGTCAAGAAGAGGTTGAATTCATTCAACTTTTAAGCAGGTTAATCCCATTGAGCCTTGAGGACTCATTTACAAGAGAGACCTGTAATAGAGTGTGTGCCTCTGTTTCTCAGTGCCTCAAGGGGAAGTAAATTTGACAATCATCAGTGTAGAAATGAAAGGGTGTTTTGTGTTTGCGGAAAATGGCACTTAGTGGCAGCAGGTATAGAGAAAATAGAAGGGGATTGAGGATGGACCCCTGAATTGTACTGTACTGAACTGTACTGAACTGAACTCTTTGATATTGACACAAAAGGTTCTGTCAGAGAGGTAGGACCTAAACCATTTGAGGGCTGACCCTGTGATGCCCACCCACTGCTCCAGCCTAGAAATGAGGATCTCATGTTCAATGGTGTCAAAAGCAGATGTAAGGTCCAATAGGACAAGCAGCACAGAATCATATGCACCTATGGCTATGAAAATGCCATTAAAAACCTTCAGTAGAGCAGTTTCAGTGCTGTGGAGAGATTTGAAGCCATGTTGGAATAACTCTAGGAGAGTGTGATCTTCCAAGAAGCATTTCAACTGAGACTCAATTATTTTCCAAGTAGTTTAGAGGTGAATGGGAGTCTGGAGACAGTCCTGAAGTTGCACACAACTGAGGGGTCAAGGTTAGGTTTTTTTCAGGAGAGGCTGGACAGTAGCCTGTTTTAAAGTTTTTGGCACCACACCTGATGATAAACTGCTATTCACAATAGTGAGAATAAAAGGACCCAGAGTAGGAAAAACCTCCTTTAGTAGTCGAGGGGGGACCACATCAAAGGGGGAACCAGATGGTTTCATGTTGCACATTACCTGCTTCAGTGAAGACAGAGAGATTGGCTCAAAGTGGTCAAACACAGCAACATACTGAGATGGGATGGACGGATCATGAGCTGGTAGAGAAATGAGTGCCCGGGTGTCCTTAACTTTTTCTAAAAATAAATGGAGGAAGTTTTCAAACAGTTCAGTTGAGGCTTCCAGAGGTGAATGCTCACTGAGGTGTAGAACTGCATTCAGGGTGGAAAAAAGAACTCAGGGGTTGTGGGAGTTGGAGACAATTATATCATAAAATAATTTAGATTTAGCAGCTTTCACTTCTTTCTGATAGCGATACCAACTCTCCCATAACATTTGAAAAGAAACCTACAGCCTGGCTTTCCTCCACCTGCATTCTGCTCTTCGACGTTGTTGTCTAATGGCTTGAGACGTCATTAAGCCAAGGCTCTGATCTAAGTTTTTTTTTTTTTTACAGGAGCAACAAGGTCCAGAACATTTAAACAGACAGAGTTGAATTGAGAGGTTAGCTCCTCGGTGGTAAGAGACACCAGGAGCTGTTTGATCCTCTCAGAGTTAAAAGCTTTGGTAAACCGAGCAACAGTGAAACGGTTAATGGCACGAGTGGTATGTGCAAGCATGCATGGCTTAGCAGTGGAGGGTGGTGAAGTTAAACAATACAGGCATATGATCTGAAAAAACATTGTCGCCAATTTCCTAATTACAAACAGAGACATTGCTTGTTAAAACGAGGTCCAACGTGTGACCATGTTCTCGGGTGGGACCGTTTACTTGCTGAAATAAATAAAGAATCTAGTAAATCTAGAAAGTCCTTCACTAAGGGCTTTTCCTGACAACACACATGAATATTAAAGTCCCCAATAATCAATAAATGGTTGTATATCGGTGTGATATCAGCCAAAAAATCAGAGAATTCACTTATGAAGTTCTTGGATCGAGGGGGGTGGTAAAAAAGTGCGCACAGAACTGGAAGAGAATGTCCAAGTTCAAAGATGCTGAGCTCAAAGCTGGAGCGGGAAACAGTGATGGCCAACTGTTTACAGGCAAAGTTTTGTTTAAAAACTGTTAATCATCCACCACCACACCGACCTGATGGCCGCGGGGCATTAAAACACAGACAGTCCAGAGGTAATAATTCTACCAAGGTGCTGGACTCACCATCTGATATCCAAGATTCTGTGACGTAGAGAAAATCCAACTGTTCATCTTTAAAAAAAAGTCATTGAGAATAAAAGTCTTGTTGGAAACAGACCTTGCATTGATTAAACACATCCTGACAGGATCAAACACAGACATAGCCATGGCGGGGGAAGCGCGCGCCAGTGGCTACAGATTTTTAAGAACAGCACCACTTGGTCGGCTTGTGCTGCACGCAGGTACAACTCCAGTTGTTTACATGGACTGAGCGCGTTGGTAGCTGGACAGCAGCCGGGCCCATGGAGCATCACTGGTCAGAGAGGCGATGGTCAGATCCAGCTAGCGAGCCCCATAACTCGAGACAATAATCCACACAGTGCCTCAGTTTCACTAAAACCCACGCACGCTTCCCACGACCTCCACAACGTTTTCTCCAGGGAGAAAGGCCAGGTTCACATAAAAGAAATGTAAGAATCTCGGACAGAACCGGTGGAGGAGAGTGCTGACCGCTGTACAAAAACTCCACAGGCATTTCAGCAAACTACTGAGCTCCAAATGTGCCGGACGATCATACTACAAATATGATTCAGTACATTGCACAAAGCATTGTAAAGTGAACAAAAATAGAAGAAAAACAGAGAGTGAGGTACAGCAAGCCCTACACACCGGCACCATCTTGGAAAAAATAAAATAAACAAAAGGTAGGTTTAAGCGGTGGACTTTAAAATTGAAGTTACAGAGTTATTGAATATTTTCTGAAGGGGCCAACAATAAGTCCAAACATTAACTGAAGGTCATCAGAATAAGAGGATACCTCAAAAACTCATTAGACAGCATTACCAGCACTTGATGGAGTTTGATGGGGGTCATTGACTGGGTTTGCTTCAGGTTGGGAGTTGATATTGTTCAATAGTCCAGCATGTGACATGTACATAATCACATTGGTCTGATGTTGGAAGCAGTGGGTGTATGAGGTCATCCCCACATGTCAAAGGTTTTAATTAAGGTTAATTTAAGATTTCATTCTGGGACTTGGATGGCTTATGACTGCCTTGGTGTGATTTCTGAATGGACAGAGGTGATATGGGGAGTTGAAGCCAACCTTATATATATTTAGTTACTGATGCACCTTTGTGCAAACAAGCATTGTAGTAACAGAGCTGTAACAGTCAAAAAGGTAAGCCAGGTTTGCATCTTAGTGTGGTGTAGTGATGACATACTGTCCGTGTGACCACCTGAACTATGATCTGCTTCACTTCTCTTTTGGTTTGGAAAGCTCACGACTGTGAGGGATGTGGCTGGCTTTTTTCTTCTGATTTATAGCAGTCAGAGACATATTAAAGACAGATTTTTGCTGTGGTAGTTTTGCAGAACTGTTTAGTAAAAGTGCCTAATGATTTAGAGTATCCTGACACCACAGTGTCAATGACACCCCGCATCAGCATGTCTTACTCCACCTGAAACAGCACCCTGGTACAGAGTTTCATCGACATTTGTCCACATGCCACATTATGGACTTTTTGCATTATGTCAAGGTCCTTTCATGGCTATCTAATTTTTTTTCTCAGTGAAGTTGTGTGGGCCCACACATGCACATAGCCAATGGGGGTTCGGGGGGTTCGAACAAACCGCCCATTTTGCCTATGAAGTCCCGCCTACAACTCCCACAAAACACAAGTTCTGTGTTAAGAGAAGGTATGGAGACGCCGCTAATGTCGAACCGGTTAACACCATAGACTTAATATGCCTGTGGTTAACACAAACTCCTTTTTTTAATCGAATAAAAGAAAAACAGACACTTCGACACTTCGAATTCAACCAAGTGAGTATCGAACCCGAGTCGAGAGAAAGTTTGGAGTGGCAACCCGACGCGCTTCCAGTGAACCACCGAGGCGTGTTGTTCTTTCCAGGTCCACTTTTTCTTTAAACGAACCGCCCCTCATAAAATCCTGGCTACGCCCATGCCACACATGTCCAATAGCTCCAACTCTGGGCAGATTTTCTGGATCTTGAGGGTCAGATTTTACGACTGTGGGCTGATAGGGTGGATATGAGTCCATTCTGCTCTGAATTACCACTTATTTCAAAGTTCAAAGTGTTTCCACACCCTACTAACATGGGGCTAACATCGTGTCTGTACTGCCAGCTTCATCATGCATTTGATCGGACCTTACAATGATTGAAACAGTCACATGATGACCTTTCACAATAACATGCCGTTTTGTTTAACTACCACCACTCTATCCAAGTGCTTAATAATTTTTTCCAGAGAGTGACTTTTAGAAATGTGTCACTTTATGATGCATAGAGCGGCATAACTTTATGATAAATACCACACTGATCAACATTAAAGTGTGAGGATTCCAGTTTCTGGTTCTCCTCTCCCTGTCTCGAACTGATTCTCCACAGTCACAAGTAACAGGTGTTCCCTATCTGTCACAGCTGCAGCAGCCACCTTGATGAGCCAGAGCAGCAACAAGACTGAAGCCAGACCACGTACTGACGCTTGAGTGTTGGTTCATCCAATCCACCTGGTGTTGAAAAACGTATAACTTGTGCCTCGATTACCTCATACGAGTTTTGGTTCTTCTGAGCCTCTGCATCCATAGCCTGGAACCACTCAGCGTCACCCTCTCGATCTGAAAGACAAGTTTGGAGAATTTGGCTTCCTCTGCTGTCTCTGGACCACCTTGTTGCTTGCCATCTGGCCACATGCTCACCTCCTGGAAATCATTTACCTCAGCCTGGAAATACTGAAATCCTCCATGCATCCTCCTTCAAGCATGAAGGAGAGAAATCAACACTGTAAGCAAGACTGTTTTCTATTTTGGGAACCAACATTTTTTTCCTTATGCAAGATAGACTTTTACCCTATCTTCCCTTCCACATATTCTCCTGGGGCCTCATGTACAAAGACTTGCGTGGATTTCCTACTGAAAAGTGACGTACGGTCAAATCCAGAAAAGTGTGTACGCACAAAAAAATCCAGATGTATCAAACTGTGCGTACACCGGAATCCACGCACATTCCTTTTGTACATCACAATCAACGTGGAACTGAGCGCACGTGAGACACCTCCCCTGACACGCCTTCATTTACATATGTTAAACAGATGCAAATTACTTCCTGCATGTGTGAAGGACATGTTTGTTTGATCCCTGCGCGATCAGAAATGATTTCTAGATTCAGGAAAATAATGAATTTAATATAATATGAGTGAGGAAAATAATCCTAAGTAAGAATAGTAATAAAATGTGTTCATCACGCAAAGAACGAGTGATTGTGTGTCGGTATTTGTGTGTGCGCGCACCCTGCTTTGGTGCGCAACGGCTCATCCATTCATTCTGAGTGAAAATATTAACTTTGCGCACGAGTTTATTACCATAATTACTGTAAACACAGAGGAACTTAGATGTTTGGTAGAACATAGATCTTTGTTTATTTAATAGATGATATGAAGAAACGAGTCTGTGCGTCTCAGTGGAGAGTTTTCATGACATGACGTGATGTTGGAGTCTCCAAACGCTGCGCGCGCCACAGCCTTGTGCGCATCTGTTTGTCTGTGAAGCTTTCACTCTCCTACAAGTTATATATGGTGTACTTTCACGTGTCATTTTGGAGAAATCTACAATAAACGCAGATTATTAAACACCTCCACTGCCGTGTAACACCGGCGAGGGTGCGCGCGCTCCAAACCGCGACCACTCAGCCTTTGGAATCATATGGATGAGACCATTCTATTGGACATGATCCGGCTTTGTGTGGACTGGAATGGCACAGCCCCGATCGACCTGCCAGCTCCCTCTGGACAGCTCGGTAACAGTTTGATCGCTGCTTCTGCACGCGTTGTGCA
>JBBPBX010064853.1:0-20130 GCA_038048925.1 Garcialebias charrua | reverse complement strand
AATACTTGTTTTTATAAAAAATAAAATAGTATTTCTTGACTTCAGTATCATAAAGAAATACTTGCTTTATACAAAAAATTGTGTCTTTCTTGACTTCACTAAACAAATACTTTTTTAAATAGACAAACAATAAAGATAGTCATTCAAAGTCAAAGTCAAAGTCAAAAGTCAAAGTCAACTTTATTGTCAGATCTGCAATATGTACAGTGCAGGACATACACAGGACCGAAATTGCGTTTCTCTCAGTCCCTCGGTGCAACAGTAAACATCTAAACATTGAAACACTGAAACATATAATAATAGACATAAGCATAAAATAGTAAACCTAACACTGTCCTGAGTTTTTTGCATAGTGGTATAAGAGTATGAAAATTTACACCAACTCTAAAACTAAAACATTAAACATTTAATGAACATAATATTGTCCTGAGTTTTTGCATACTAGTATAAAAAAAGAGTATAAAAAGTATAACTAAAATAAACTAAAGGTTTCTAGCATTGACATTTGCAAAGTGGCAAAGCAGCGTATGAGTCAATGTACACAGTATATGTATGAGGTAGTAGTTGATGTTGTTGTAGAGGCAAAAAGTGGCATATGCAGTAAGGCACATTGGGCATCCCTAAATAAGACCGTTCAGAGCACACTGTATATGTACCAGCAGTGGTGTAGATATTAGAGTAGTGTAAATAAATGTAAACAGTAGTAATTACATGTAAGCAGTAGTAATAAAAGTAAACAGTATTAATAAATGTAAACAGAGAATGTAAACAGTATTATGATTATAGGCAGTGATGTAATACAGACATTAGTGCAAGTATGAGAAGTAGTGCAAACTGTATGAGCACATGACCGAGAGTTTAGTGATTAACCCGTTTGATGACACAGAGACTAGTGTTAAAAACTTTGTGTTGAGTGATAATATGTGAGAAAGTTTTAGTGTTAAGGCAGTTCAAATGGGAGGGGAGGCAGAGCAGGCAGAGTGTTTAGCATTCTGACTGCCTGATGAACAGAGCTGTCTCTCAGTCTGCTGGTTCGAGCCTGGAGACTCCTCAGTCTCCTCCCTGATGGCAGCAGTCTGAAGCAGCTGTGTAGTGGGTGTGTGGGATCACCTGCCATGCGGTGGGCTTTCCGATTGAGGCGTTTGCTGTGTAAGTCCTGCAGTGAGGGCAAGGAGGTGCCCACGATCTTCTCAGCTGCTCTCACAATGCGCTGGAGGCTCTTGCGGCATGATGCAGTACATGCACCAAACCACACAGTGATGCAGCTGGTCAGGACACTTTCTATGGCACCTCTGTAGAAGGTGCTCATGATGGGGGTTGAAGCTCCAGCCCTTTTCAGCTTGCGGAGAAAGTAGAGACGCTGGTGAGCCTTCTTTGCCAGTGCTGCAGTGTTCCTGCTCCAGGACAGGTCCTTTGAGACGTGCACTCCCAGGAACTTGGTGCTGTCTACTCTCTCCACTGCGGTGCTGTTGATGGTCAGAGGGGCATGTTGGGCATCCCTCTTCCTGAAGTCCACAACAATCTCCTTTGTCTTCTCCACGTTGAGAGTGAGATTGTTGTGTCCGCACCACAAGGCCAGGCGGCTCACCTCGTTCCTGTAGTCCGTCTCATCGTTGTTGCTGATGAGACCTACCACTGTTGTGTCGTCCGCAAACTTGATGAAGTGGTTGGAGCTGTACGATGGTGTGCAGTCGTGTGTTAGCAGGGTGAATAGAAGGGGGCTCAGCACACATCCTTGTGGGGCCCCTGTGTTCAATGTGATGGTGCTAGATGTGTTACTCCCGATCCGTACTGTCTGTGGTCTCCCGGTCAGGAAGTCTAGCAGCCAGTTACACATTGAGGTGTTCAGCCCCAGACTGTCCAGTTTAAGGATGAGCTGTTGGGGGATGATGGTGTTAAATGCCGAGCTGAAGTCGATGAACAACATTCTAACATAGGAGTCCTTCGTGTCCAGATGTGTGAGAGCTGTGTGAAGGGCAGAGGAGATGGCATCGTCGGTTGAGCGATTAGGTCGGTATGCAAATTGGAAGGGATCCAGGGAGTCAGGGAGGACAGATGTGATGCTTTTCATGACTAGCCGTTCAAAGCACTTCATCAGGATGGGGGTGAGTGCTACTGGGCGATAGTCATTGAGGCATGCGGGCGTTGCCTTCTTTGGGACAGGGATGATGGTGGTGGCTTTGAAACAGGTGGGGACGATGGCCTGGCTCAGTGAGATGTTAAAGATGTCCGTGAAGACCGCTGCGAGTTCCCCTGCACAGTCCTTCAGCACACGACCAGGTATGTTGTCAGGACCAGAGGCCTTCCGGGCGTTAATCTTTATGAATGATCGCCTTACGCTGTCTGAGGACAGCGTCAGCACCTGGCCATCAGGAGAGGGGGGGAGTTTATGTGCTGGTGTGCTGTTACTTGCCTCGAACCGAGCAAAAAACTCATTCAGTTCATTCAGCGCAGAGGCTGAGCTGTCACAGGTCTGGGGGGGTGGTTTGTAGTTTGTGATGGTCTGTATTCCCTGCCACAGACTGCGTGTATCCCTGCTGTCCTTGAAACGGTGAGCTATTTTCCCAGAATACTGCTTCTTTGCCTTTCTGATGCCCCGGTCCAGGTTGTTTCTGGCTGCCCTCAGGCCCACCTGATCTCCCGCTTTGAAGGCAGCATTCCTGGCTCTCAGGAGTCTGTAAACCTCAGCTGTCAGCCATGGCTTCTGGTTAGCCCGAACAGTGATGGTTTTAAGGTTGGTTACATCATCAATGCACTTGGTGATGTATGAACATACAGTGTCTGAGTACTCCTGGAGACATGTGGTGTTGTTTGTGGTAGCAGCTTCTTTGAACATACTCCAATCTGTGGTGTCAAAACAGTCCTGGAGTGCCTCTGAAGACCCCTCTGGCCACACTCGTATCTGCTTGCGGACTGGTTTTGTGACTTTCACCAGTGGCCTGTATGCTGGCTTTAGCATAACACAGATATGGTCAGAAGCACCAATGTGGGGGAGGGGGATGGCTCTGTAGGAATTTTTCATGGTGGTGTAAACCTGGTCCAGGGTGTTGTTTCCTCTTGTTGCAAAATCAAAGTTTCTTTATTTGTCGTCCCACCACAAAATGGTGTACATACAACAGTTACATCCAACAAAAGTATAAATTGTAAAATATAAACAGTCGTAAGATCTAAGATATGAACTAAGAAAAACGCTGAACAAAGCATAAGCACTAGAAGTACAAAAACAATATGGCGAACAACAGCAGCACAAACATGAGCCTGTGTGAGCAGATGAGCACAGCAGCATGAAAAATCAGCAGCCTGAGATCAGCAACTTGAATAATCAGCAGCACACAACAATCAAGTCACATTACAGTGATTTTTTTTTTCACAGTGATAATCCTGATGAAGGATTCATGAGTCTAACAGCCTCAGGGTAGAAGCTGTTCCTCAGTGTAGTGGTTCTACACTTAATGCTCCTCGATGACCAGACACATTTAAATATGAACACTGTAATGGCAGAACTGAACATGGAACCTGTTCACAGCACTGGAGCAGCAAGGAGTGGATTTAACCAGTTTACAGTGGTGTATAACACCAGGCTGACATGTCTACTTTTGTAACTTGGGCTTAATCTTATGTTGTAATCCCATTTCATGAGTGAAACAGTGGAGTGGGGCAAGTAAACCAGTGGTTGTGCCTCATTAACAGAAGCTTTTCAAACCTCCTGTCAGAAAGTCTATTTCTTCTAGGCGTGAGCACCAAACCTCAGACTAAAAAGCCGCTCCACAGGAGCACCGGATGGGGTTGGAGCGTTGTACTTCAAGAAATTTTTCTTTATGTTTGAAAATTGATGCAGGTAGTTCATGACTTCCTGTTCTGCAGAGTAGGTCTCGTCTGGCTATGTCTCAAAAGTGAAAATGTCCATCTCACTTCGGCTAGCAGGTGTGGTGGGGCTCTGTGGTGCAGGAGCAGGTGTGGTGGGGCTCTGTGGTGCAGGAGCAGTTGTGCGGCACTCTGCTATCAGAAGCTCTTTTACTCGCTCCCTCCTACCTGCGTCTCTTAGACATCAGAGTTTGAACTTAGGACAACTGACGAGAAGGGCATCTCTGTCATCTAGCACACCGGCAAAACGAGTCTGGATAGCCTGAAAAATATCATTGTTTTGATGTGTCTACAAGGCCTACTATTTATTATGCAATTGAATTACTTGCAAACCATGCTATACATACATACATACATACATACATACATACATACATACATACATACATACATACATACATACATACATACATACATACATACATACATACATACATACATACATACATACATACATACATACATACATACATACATACATATCGTCAGATTGGAGCAGTGGGCATCACTGGCTCAGCTCTGCAGTGGTTTAGGTCCTACCTTTCCAATAGAAGTTTCAGTGTGAAGATGGATAATTTTACCTCTGCTTCTGCTGTCCTCCCCTGGGGTGTACCCCAAGGCTCCATCCTTGGTCCTCTCCTCTTTTCGCTTTATCTTCTGCCACTCGGTTCTATTTTCAGAAAGCATGGTGTGCAATTTCATTTATATGTCGTCTTCCTCCCTTTAAACCAAAATGGCTCCACGCAGTCTCTCCTGGACTGTCTTGATGATATTAGAGGGTGGATGGCACTTAATTTCCTCCACTTCAATGAAAAAAAGACTGAGGTTATGGTCTTTAAATCCAGTGGTCCTAACAGTCCCCCCACCTTTGATTTTTCATCTTTGGCCCCACATGTATTGTCACCCCTGCTTTTTATTCTATACACCAATATGTGTCGAAGCAGACATGAGAGCAGGTACATTATAAAGTATGCAGATGATTCTGTTATTGTCAGTCTGCTTAAAGGAAATTAAAGTAGCCATGGACAGGTGACTGATGATTTTGTTCAATGGTGCGAGGACTCTTTCCTCAAACTAAACATCTATCCATCCATCCATTTTCGTCCGCTTATCCGGGGTCGGGTCGCGGGGTAGCAGCCTAAGTAGGGAGGCCCAGACTTCCCTCTCCCCAGCCACTTGGAGCAGCTCCTCTGGGGGAATCCCAAGGCGTTCCCAGGCCAGCCGAGAAACATAGTCCCTCCAGCGTGTCCTGGGTCTTCCTCTGGGCCTCCTCCCGGTGGGACATGCCCGGAACACCTCCCCAGGGAGGCGTCCAGGAGGCATCCTAACCAGATGCCCGAGCCACCTCAACTGGCTCCTCTCGATGTGGAGAAGCAGCGGCTCTACTCCGAGTCCCTCCCGGATGACTGAGCTTCTCACCCTATCTCTAAGGGAGAGTCCAGACACCGATCTCGTTCTTTCGGTCACAACCCAAAGCTCATGACCATAGATGAGGGTGGGAACGTAGATCGATCGGTAAATTGAGAGCTTTGCCTTTCGACTCAGCTCTCTCTTCACCACGACAGACCGGTACAGAGCCCGCTTCACTGCGGATGCTGCACCTATCCGCCTATCGATCTCATGCTCCAGTTTTCCCTCATTCGTGAACAAGACCCCGAGATACTTAAACTCCTCCACTTGGGGCAGGACCTCATCCCCGACCTGGAGAGGGCATGCTACCCTTTTCCGGCTCAAGACCATGGCCTCGGATTTGGAGGAACTGATCCTCATCCCGGCCGTCAGCGGCGGCCGCCACTAGAGGGCGCTAGGGGCGCCGCCCCTCCTTGGAACTGCAGCTCTTCTTCATTTGAAGATTTAATTTTTTTTTTATAAAAGTGAAATAATAAAATAAAAATATTTCGAAATGCATGCATATATGTTTTTAGTTGTGTAGGATAAATATTTTATGAGTAATGATTGTTTGTTTCAAAAAACGTTTTCTGATTGTGACGTACTTCCGGTTTCCCGCGGTTCCCCGCTGGGCGCCGCCTGCGGCTTTTCCATTGAATCTAATTATAACTAGCGCGCTAGAAACTTCCGGTGCCCAGGCTGCTTCTGTTGGACTGTACAGGTCGCATTTTCCGTCGCCCTCGAGCCTGGACTCGTCTCTTATCGCCACGGATCGCCAGCGCTTCCGGTTCGAGCCAGGAGGGAGGGGGACCATCTCTGTTTACACTCAGAGCTGATCACACGGCCAACTAGCGACGTTGAAACAGCAGTAATTATTAATGGTGCCTTTCTACACAGGTAAGCAAGTAATAATTGTGAGTTTAATAAATCTCTAAGTGCACATGAGCAAAGTTTGAGCTGTTCTCATCTGTGGTGCGTGACGTGGTGTCGTGTGTTGCTGTCAGTCACACAGTAGCTACTAGCTGTGCTTATGAACGTTGTGGTGTTTCTTTATCTAATGCTTATTACTATTCCTGACTGATATGGCTCTCAACTAGATGTTACAAAAGTGTTTTCTAAACGTTATGTGTTTAATATTATGACTATCAGGTGTTTATGTATTAATATTTTGATTATCAGATGTTCGTGTGTTAATATAATGATTGTCAGTTGTTGTGTGTTAATGTTATGATTATCAGATGTTCATGTGTTAATGTTATGATTATCAGATGTTCATGTTTTTAACTCAAGCTTGTGTACAAAAGTTGAGCTGAAGTCAAACCTGTTAAATATCAGACAATATAAACTTTTATATTCACCAGATGTCTGCTATATCAATCAATCACCTTTATTTTTCCAGGTAGAGTCCGTTGAGATGGAGATCTCTTTTACAAGGGTGACCTGGTCAAGTGGTCAGCAGCACACGTCACATGGTAATTGACAATAAGCATTTGCATTTACCAACAAAGATGGTTTTATGAACCTGTTTGTAGCAGCCCTTAAACATTTTTCTTCCACTGTACAGGAGGACATGGCAGGAGGTGATAATGAGGGGATCCTCTGGTCCAGCCTGGATGTTTCTGAGAAGTGGATTCGCCACCGCACGGTACCCAAATACTGTAATAATACCAGTGGTGGAGAAAGTACTCAAACACTGTACTTAAGTAAAAGTACAAATAAACAGACAAAAATTTACTCTAGTAAAAGTAGAAGTACCATATTAATATTTTTACTTAAGTAAAAGTAAATAAGTACTTGCTTTTAAAAATACTTAAAGTATTAAAGTAAAAGTACTTGCTGAATGTATTAACTAATGCAATGGTCTACAATACCATTAAGTGTGCGTACTGTATGCATATTTTCTGTAATACATTAATAGTGTTGAGCCATTTTAATGAACAATGCTGCAGATAATGCATGTTTTTATTGTGTTTACTCTGTGACACAGTTCACACTTGGACTTTTGATTCTGTGTGTCAGAATTTCAGTGATGAGTTAAATACCATTAAGCAAAATAAGAAAGAGGAATGATTATACCTTTGAAAGTTTTTATTTAACACAAAATAAAACCAATGTGTCATTTTAACTGCAGTAAACACATTTAAGTAAAAGTTGTCTGTTTGAAAAAAGGAGCATTAGACACAACTAACAAAGGAATAGATCACTTCAACTCGTTTGTCATCAACTCTAGTTAAAATATTGTCTAGTCAATCTTGTAATGGATCAACAATGAACAATACTTTAACTTCCTGACAACATTTTCAAAACTTGGACCTGAGTGTCGAGACATTTGGAGAAATCTCTTGTCTCCTAACATCCCATGAACTGACACATTTTAATATTGCAGCAAGAATTTCTTGTTCAAGTTCAGAAGAAGTTGGTTTTCAAAGTTTTTGAGTCCATGTCTGGCTCTTTAGGGAGAGAGAATCTGTCCTGCTGTACTGAACAGTCTTTCAATAGTCTTTCAATAATAGTCTTTCACTTTTGTGTTGTTGTTATTTCTTCACAGCTCACATCGTGGACTTTCCTCATGGATGGACGTGTGTCCACTCTGTCCTGCCTCTGTCGTCCAGGACATCAGTCCTGCCTGTCTCTGGTGTCCTTCCATCTGCCTCCATCCATCACCTGTGTCAACACCTTCTGCATGTATGACTGCTGCAAAAACAAACAAAAAAACACCTGTTCTGATGGACAGAACTGCTCACATCAGGACCACACCACTGAGCCCACACCTGGCCTAAAATGCTCCCATCATTCATGGTTGAGCACTGGCTAAGCAGTTCCATCTGATCCAGGTTTGAACTTGAGAAAAACATCAGTGCTACCTACACTTCAGTCAAAGTAAGGACATTTTGTTTCCTTGTTTCCTTTTTCTGCTGCTTCTAGCTTTTTTTAGAGTTCATGGACTTTTTATGCACATGGACTGCACACAAACACAAACACCACATGGACTGCACACAAACACAAACACCACATGGACTGCACTGGTTTCAAAAACATGATGGTTGCATGGATGTGATTTTCGGCTGATTTGGTGCTGATTCATGTCAATAAGCTGGTGCTGCTGCTGGATGGATGGATGGATGGATGAATGGATGGGAGTTCCTGCTGATTTGCTGGATTTTGATGTTAACAGCTCCTGCTCAAAGAGAAGTGTTCATGTTTCATGGTTGAACTCATTTGCAGATTATGGCTGAGAACTGTTCAGGAAGAGATTTGTACTGTACAGTATTTTGTATGCTTTGTCTGTGCTGGAAAAAACATTACAGTACTGTACCTGTACAGTACATGCTGTACTGGTTTTGTGTGTTTATGGATGAATGTGTGGTATAATGTGTTATGTAAGTGTTTGTAAATAAAGTTCTGTGCATGTTTATGGCACAGGATGTCCGCTTGTTCAGTCTCATGCCGTTAAATGTGTGTGCGTCGCTCCGTTAACGGTATAGCCGCGACCTACGTCAGAAATGCGGACCTACGACAGGCACGTGTTTTTGGTCCGCGAGATACGGCAGAATCGACCTAAGTCACACCCGTAGGTCCGGATCCCTGACGTAACTCGAGGATTCCCTGTATAGCCCCCCCTGGTGAAAATGTCACGAGCCGCCACTGCCGGCCGTATCACACTCGACTGCAAACCGCTCCAGCGAAAGCTGTAGATCACGATCTGATGAAGCCAATAGGACCACATCATCTGCAAAAAACAGAGAAGCGATTCTAAGGCCACCAAAACGGATCCTCTCAACACCTTGGCTGCGCCTAGAAATTCTGTCCATAAAAGTTATGAACAGAATCGGTGACAAAGGGCAACCTTGGCGGAGTCCAACTCTCACTGGAAACGAGCCTGACTTACTGCCGGCAATGCGGACCAAGCTCTGACACCGGTCGTACAGGGACCTAACAGCCCATATCAATGGGCCTGGTACCCCATACTCCCGGAGTACCCCCCACAGAACCCCCCGAGGGACGCGGTCGAATGCCTTTTCCAAGTCCACAAAGCACATGTAAACTGGTTGGGCAAACTCCCACGCGCCCTCCAGGACCCTGTTGAGGGTGTAGAGCTGGTCCAGTGTTCCACGACCAGCACGAAAACCACATTGCTCCTCCTGAATCCGAGGTTCGACTATCCGACGGACCCTCCTCTCCAGAACCCCTGAATAGACCTCAAACTAAACACAGATAAGACAAAAGACATGATCATTGATTTTAGGAAGAAACCTCACAAGCACGGAGTCACTTTAATTAAAGGTCAAGCAATTGAGACAGTGCAGTCTTACAAATATCTCGGGACAATCATAGATGATAAATTAAACTTTGAAACCAATTTTGACAAAGTGTGTAAAAAGGCCCAGCAGCGCCTTTATTGTCTAAGGAAACTCAACCAATTTAATATTGACCGAACCTTAATGACCATGTTTTACCGTGCTTTTATTGAATCAGTTTTATCCTTTTCCTTGGTGTCATGGTTTGGTCAAACTACACTGAGAGGAAATAATTCCCTTCAGCAGATTGTTAAGCTGTCATCTAAACTGACCAGAGGAACCCAAACCTCAGTTACATCCATGTACGTTAGTCAGGTACAGCGGATAGCTTATTCTGTTTTAAAAGATGTCCTTCATCCCCTGTACAGAGAGTTTCAGCTTCTCCCCTCTGGTCGGAGGTTTTTAGTCCCTAAATGTAGGACAACACGTTTTAAAAATAGTTTTGTTCCCACTGTTGTTACTGAAATGAACAAACTGAAATAACGTCAAAGCTTTTAGTGGTTAAATGTTTTTTTTTTAAATATGATTTGGGGAGCCTTAACACCGTTATGTGCAACATTATCTGTTCATGGTTTCTTTGAAATGTTTTTACTAAATGTTTTTAATCTGTTTTAATTTGTGTGTGCGCATGGATGTATGCTTTGTACCATTGCAAACCAAATTTACCTTTGGGTATAAATAAAGTAACCTAACCTAACCCCCCTTCCTCACGGCTTACGGGGTGTATCAATGAGCCCCGGCAGGGTGCCTCTGCTTCGTCTGTAGCGGACAGGCATGGAGGCGTCTACAAGCAGGCCCCCCACCCCTCATGGAGACAGGTGAGGGGGTCACGTGCTCCAGCCCTCGCTCCATTGTGAACGACGGGGCGGTCAATACACTAACCAAGCAAACACGTGACATGTCCGCGCCTCAGGGAGACGCGCCGACAGAATCTAACGACGGGGGGCCACGTCAGATGCCCACAGGCAACCACAAGCTTCACACGTTCACAAAAGCAATTGTGTTCAAGCTGCTGTGTGTGTAAACAAATCAGAGCTGAATCAGATTCCTCTTCCTGTTATTTGAAGGGAACTGTGCTCTCTATCACCAAACAATTTAAAGTCTGCCAAGCACAAAGAATCATCTCCATATTTTCACGTTGCAGCTGTCCCTTTAATATTAATGATTGACACGCAATGTCCAAGCAGTGATCCGGCAGCACGTGACCTTTCTCCCTATGCTGGTTCAGCTCTGCTCTTAAACAATATTCCCCCAACGGGTGAAACACAGACCCTGGCCGGTTTGTCTGGTTCCAACGCTCTGTTAAGGCAGAGGACCGGTAAACTGGACCCATCCAGGAAAAAGATTGGGGTCAGGAGATCTGCTCGTTTACAAAACTCGCAGGTTCTCAGTCCCATGACCCAAAACAAGGAGAGAGAAAAGAGACATTCTGCTCCACTTCTGTATAATAAGGACGACAGGTTGCATCTGCCCTCGATCACTCTCGATCAGAGCAACCTGGTAGCACATCGACAAAAAGGCCTTCTCCCCAACTTAGTTGACCCCCAGGGGGTCACAGCTTCCAGGGCCCCTGGAGGGGAACTGGATACACCAACTGCTCTTCTTCAAGGTCAAACTATGTCACCACTAGAAGTAGTCTCGCCGTTTAGGCTGAGAACTGTTAAAAATTTCAGCTTGTTGGCAGAAAAGAACAAGCTGATGGCATCAGGCCTGCCGGAAAATGTGGTAAAAACCATCCAAAATGCTTGTGCTATGTCAACACAGTCTCTCTACGCACAGAAGTGGCGTATTTTTGAAGCTTGGTGCACAGAAAGAAATATTATTTCTTACTCATGCGACCTGGCTCAGCTACTGACTTTCCTTCAGGACTTACTGGAAAAAGGTCGTTCTTTCTCAACGATTAAAGTTTTCCTATCAGCTATTTCAGCCTGTCACGAAGGCTGGGGACATAGGACACCTGGTGCGTGTCCAATCATAATAAGATTTATGAAGGGCGTGCTAAGGACGAAACCACCCAGCAGGATCCTGACCCCTGGTTGGGATCTTAGCCTGGTCTTGGGGGCTCTCTGTGATCCTCCATTCGGGCCATTGAGCAAGGTTAAGATAGATTTATTATCTTATAAAACCACTCTACTCTTGGCACTATGCTCGGCGAAATGCGTGGGTGACCTCCATGCATTGTCTGTACATCCAATGTGTACCAGATTCGCCCCCGACAGGTTAAAGGTCACCCTAAGGCCTAATCCCGCATATATCCCCAAGGTCTTGACTTTGAACCATAGGAGTCTAGACTTTGATATCTCCTCCTTCCCACCTGCTCCTGTCCTCACTTAGGAACAGGAAAGGCTGAAGGCTCTCTGTCCCGTGAGAGCTTTACGCACTTACATGCAGAGAAGAGCCGAATGGAGAAAAACAAATCAACTGTTCGTGTGCTTTGCAGCACCTGCTACTGGAAAGGCCCTATCAAAACAACGCCTCTCACATTGGGTGACTGAGGCCATTAAAAGGGCGTACAGTAGCAAAGGTCAACAGGTGCCCTCTGGAGTGCACGCTCACTCGACTAGGGGCTTGGCCACTTCGTGGTCACTGTTCAAGGGTGTACCAGTTGCAGACATTTGTGCTGCTGCGAACTGGAGCTCATTAAACACTTTTGCAAAGCATTACAGTTTGGATGTTACTGCGTGTGATGTCACTCAGGCTGTTCTTTCTAACACACAGTAGAAAGTAGCCTTGAGATGCCTGCTGATCAAGGGCAGACATTCACACTAGCATGCATTTTACTGAGCATTTCAAGGGCGTGAATGAATTATATTCCCATAGCAAGTATGTTGCACCGAGAGAACTTGACTGAAAGGGAACTGAAAGTTATGCACCATAACTCATGTTCCCTGAAGGAAGGGAACGAGGTGCAACATATCTGGCCCTTTTCATTGCTGAAAGCTCGGTGAAGTGCAATTTTGGAGAAAGATGGATGGGCGTCAGCCGCTTAAATACCCAGAGGGCGGGGCCTCTGGCGCGACGTTGACGCCCTAGCCGTGAAGGCGTGAATGTATTCCTTCAGGTAATCACGCGGGGTGCAATTCCCATAGCAAGTATATTGCACCTCGTTCCCTTCCTTCAGGGAACATGAGTTATGGTGCATAACTTTCAGTTTCTTTAAATCGAAAATCTGGACAGAAATCAAATTATCAGAGGAGAAAAATGTAATGTAGTACAAACACTTCAGCAAAATACTGTACACAGACTACTCCTTCATGCACTGTACCTGGATAATGTGGAGGGGGAGCACAGAGCAGGACGGCCCCCTGGCCCTCTTTGACATGCACTGTCCCCCTCTCATCTAATGAAAAAAAATCCAGGTCTGAAAGACAAAGGAAAAACAACATCACCCTGATATTGTTTGAACCGAATCACCTCCTGCAACAGTTTATCACAGCTATAAAAAAACAAGCATCATGTTTTGTACAAAGTTCAATAATTAGTCTATTAATAATTTTTCATAGAAAGCCAGGTAAATCAGTCACATCCATCTGTCCCAGCTGCTTTTTAGATGTCTTGATCTGAATAAAATGCATAAAAGTGCAGCTCCAGAGCAGCTGTGGAACATCTGGATGGAGCTGCACATCCCAGCCTCCAGTAAAGCAAAGCTCATATTTTAAACAACTTACATCCAAACTGGACAGATGCTTCTCGGCTGACGACCGTGCCAAACATGTTTGTGGCCAAACAAGAGTAAGTCCCCACATGTTCGGTTCTCAACGGGTTGCTGATGACCAAGTTGCCTCCCGATAAACTGTAGTGGCTTCCCTCTTTGCTCAAGTCAATTTCCACGTCGTTCAGTTTCCATCTGCATGGAAAACATCTGGAATCAGCATACTGATATGTTCGTATAGTTTATAATTACATGTTTTATTGTTTTAAAGGGGACAGTTACAACAGAACTACAGAGATTTTCCTGATATTTAGTAGTGCTAAACATAAAAGAACCATCCAAAACAAGCAAGCTGGTCAAAGCTAATTGTTCCTCATCTGACATCTGACTCTGGGACCTTTCACAGCAAAAGCATTTCAAGGATTCAGAGCAGGACATTTACATAGATTTACATCTAAATTGAAACAGCACGTGTGAGATGCTGGTTCACGAGACACAATGGTGATACGGGGTGTGCCTCAGCTGCAGCAACAAGAACTGATGTGTCACATTTGGGAATTCAAATTATTGTTGTACAAAGAAATGTTCCTCAAACACAATTATCCGTGCATAATTTAAAGACTATTTGAAAGAAGGAAATACTGGTCACAATACTAAATGTTACTGTTGCATCAGAGATGAACATCCTTGTGACCTTGGCATCTAAAACCAGACCTACAGCCAGGGGGAGTCCTGGGGGGCCCACAGAACACACAGTGTGCAGTAATGAGAGTGTTTCATGGGAACATATGTTACTTGTATGTGGCAGGTGGGTTTGCTCGAGCCCGGCAGCTCATGATAATTTTGGCTTCGGGTGACTCTTCGGGGTAGATGGTGTCCACCGGTTGCTCCTCAAACTCTGGGCCAAAACCGTTGACTTCATCTGTTTGTAAAAAATGAATGAAATAATCAGAAAAAATAAATACAAAGTAAATAGCAGCTTGGGTCAGGTATGTAAAACAAGTAATTTATTCACAGAGCCATGACAAGACAGTCTACAAAAGCTAAGTCTGGTCCTCTGGACATTCAAAAAAAAATAATAATAAAAATAATAATGTAGAAACGTTTCGTCTTTCGTCCGAAAGACTTCCTCAGTCTGAGTTGACAAGACAGATGTTTTGAAGTGGGGTTCTGAAGAAAGCTCATGAACAATTGTTGCCTGACCTCCTGTACATTTATGAAATTATTCAGTCTGCTATGCTAACAGCTAGCAGGTCCGAGAACAACACAGTTTTCAACTTTCCGATAACAGCTTGTCTAAATTTATTTACTTTATTAATTTATTTATTTTGTGTTTAAAGAAAATTTTATAAATCATCACAGTCAGTTTCATTTTACAAGTCAAATTGAATGTATTTACATAGAACATTTAGATAATTGCTACAGCAAATGTCAGCTAGCTGTAGCGCCTGCAACACTTTTAATAGGAATTTCAAATGATTTCTGCTGGACTATCTGAGTAATGTGAAACTGACAATGTAAAGATTTATAAAACAGCATTGGCCTATGAAATCTGTGACCCATCTTGTCGAATCAGGGATGAAGTCATATTTGATCAAAATGAATGAAGTATATTTTAAAATTTTCAACTATGGACTGTAATTGTAGCATCTTTCTATCTCGTCAAGACAAAGTGCTTTACAACACAATCTGTGCCTCATTTATCCATTCATACAACACTCTTCATCTATACAAAGACTAATCAGAGCTTTATCACATTCATACACCAATGGGACACACATAGGAAGCAAGGAGGGGTTCAGTGTCCAGGAACACTTCAACATGTGGAATCAAACCCCCAACTCTTGCACTGGAGGATGACTGCTCTAACCACTCAACCATAGCCACTCCATAACAAATACATTTATTAAAACAAATGACTTTTTTTCTTATGGGTAGTTTATTTCTTTTACAAACTTAAAAAAAAACACTAGGAACTAAGAAAAAACAAGCATTAGACAGTGATGAAGACATCAGCACATGACTGGAGTGCACATTGTCTTTTCTGCATCTGAGAGTTGTACAAAGCTGGAGGAAGAACAAAGTCGATAGGAACACATTTAGTGGAATCAAACCCCCAACTTTTCAAAGTGCAAAGAGGAGGCAAGTGGGTTTTCACAGCGAGGACAAGGGTGGAGGAACCTGGGAACAGCGACAGACTTGGAGGTGTAGGTCGACACCTCATCATCCAAAAGCAGCTCCTCCAGAGGAGGAAAACGCTTTTAAGTTTAATTACTATTTAATTACTAATGACTAATTAGTATTACTAATTACTACTAATTATGACTAATTTACTATTTGAAAAGCCAGGAATTTAAGAATGTGCTTAGTTTATTTTGACCAAATATGACGTACCAGATTTGATGTGATGTCTCACATCTTTCAGGTGAAACTGACTGTTTTAGGTCCCCTCTCAAACCAGCTGTTAGTTTATTAATCCAGTCAGAATACTGTAGCCGCTCTGTAGCACATTCATGATCAAGACCTCACCCAGAAAGGTCAGGGGTCAACTGGAGACATGAACACCAAGTTTGCATAAAGACATGCAGAGAAACACACAGATTTTAAACAAAATAAAAATAAAATAAAAACTAGTAACAAACATATTCAAAGTTATCAGAGCTGTAGGTATGCAATGATAAGAACTAATTATTAGTTTCTACAGTTCTTGCTCCATTCATCCTCTGTTAAAAAATGTTGATGACATTAAGGCATGGATGGCTTCAAAAGTTTTCTTTTTCATTCAACCTTTAATTAGGCAGGTTAATCCCACTGATCCTTGAGGACTCATTTACAAGAGAGACCTGGTTTCAACAAATAATGATGACAACAGGGGACAACAATGACAATAAACAGTTATAAAACAGGCATACTGATTTTTTAAAACAAATTAATATAAAATGGCAAAAAATTAACAAAAACAGCTAGATTATAAGGCAAATGTAGAAAACTAAAAACAGGAACATGTCTGCATTGGTCCTGCCAGGAGTCCAACAGATGTTTAAATTCACTTAGAGAGGTCAAGGTCGAGAGCGTCAGATGTTTTTGCAAGATATTCCAGGAAACAGGACCAGAGAAGGAGAAAGACATTTTGCCAAGCTCACTGAGGGGACACTGCATGTAACAATGTCCTGAGAGTGCACGCTGTAGTTTCAACGATCAGAAAATTAGTTATTGTGTTCAGCATTAGCTTTACTGCTGTCTCTGATCCTGTAAACCTTTACTCTCTTCAGCTTTATCTTAGTCTGTTACAAATCTCAAGATGGTTTTAGTCTCCGATTTCAGTTAATAAACAGATTAACTCTGTTCTGCAAAACAGCTTCTTCCAGTTGAGGCAGAGAGTTAAGATTTAGTCCATGTTGACAAGATCTGACCTTGAAAACTTGTTCATGCCTTCATTTCAACCTGACTATAGACTATTGTAACGCTCTTTATGTTGGGGTCAGTCAGGTCCATTTCATGTCTCCAGCTCGTCCTAAATGCTGCAGCTCAACTCTTAACAGGAACTCGTAGTTTTCATCATATTTCACCAGTTCTGTCCTCCCTTCACTGGATCCCTGTATGTACCAGAATAGATTTTAAAATTCTCCTGTTGACCTTTAAGTACATTAATGACCTTGTTGCACCCTCGTCATATCTCTCTGAGAGACTGGAACCTTATGTTCCTTCTCAGGTGCTGGGATCAGCTGATCAGCTGCTTTTGGCTGTTCCAAAGGGAGATCAAACTTTTTCAGTCGTGAACCCTAAACTTTGGAACAACCTGACCCCAACAGCAGACAGGACCACTTCACTTCCTGTTTTTAAATCTCTGCTAAAAACACATATGTTTTCTTTGACATTTAACACAGTGTGAGTTGATTTAGAATTTTATTATTTTGTGTTTTTATGTTTTTCTTTTGATACTTTTAATTAATTTTCATTTGATTTGTTTTTTTTAATTACATTACTCCCATTGATTTTTATTGTTAAGCAGTTTGGAAACAGCTGCTGTTGTAAATGTGCTTTGTAAAGTTGACTTGACTTGATTATTTCTTAAAATATACAGACAATATTTGTTGTGGCTCACTCAGGATCCAAACAATAGTAACACATTCATCTGTTGCTCGTTGATGTAATTGTTGTAAATTTACACTAACCCTGGAAGCTTAAAATACCCACATGACAGTAGCCTGGCCCTCGCCATTCCTACGCAGCTCCGCTCAATTCTCATTTCCCTTCACTGCTGGGTCTGGGACTTGTCCCATAGACAAGGATATCTCCGGTAGATTTTTGACCGGACCAATCAGAGAACAGAAGGCGGAGTTTTGAACGACGTCGACTGACGTCGTCATTCAAAATGGCTGCCGCCACGAAGGAATTTTCAATAAAACAAGGTAAAAAACTATTATTTCTCTGCTGATAAAAAATGTATTTCTTAGCTAACGTTATATCAGAAGTGTTCCTGAGCAATCAGAGAGCAGAAGGCGGAGTTTTGAACGACGTCGACTGACGTCGTCATTCAAAATGGCTGCCGCCACGAAGGAATTTTCAATAAAACAAGGTAAACTATTATTTCTCTGCTGATAAAAAATATATTTCACCGCTGACGTTATATCAGAAGTGTTCCTGAGCTTAACAGTTCCTAAATCAATTCACGAAATGGTCAAATCTGCTGGATTTAAATAGTTTCGGTTTGACATTTTCCAAACAGCCTCGGGTGCGCTACGAAAATAAATGATAAAAAATCGAATTTTATCTCAAATGTTTCATCTAGGCCAACAGTCAGTAAATTAGAGACATATAATTACACACTGGTAGCAGAAAAAATATCCACCGAGTGGTTTCTGAGCTTTTTATCTGAATAGCCTGGACCTCGCCAGGCTAAACTAACAAAACTCCGCCTTCTGTTCTCTGATTGGTCCATTCAAAAATCTAACGGAGAAATCGCTGTCTATGGGAGAGATGCCAGACCCTAGTACAAAGCGAAGTGAAGGACAAGGGTCTGGTATCAACCAGGCTAACATGACAGCACAATCCAAACATTTTCATCTACATGGGTCATCATCTTCAGCTGTGTGATGCAGATGTGTACAAATCTCATGGTCCAAACATAAATACGCCTTTCTTGGTTCAATCTGCCTTTTGCACGTTCAACACACACACACACACACACACACACACACACACACACCATTACTTCCAATTACTCGTTAAAACCGACAGACAAGATGAGTGGTAGCATGAATAAGACGTAAACACAGACTATGAATAAGCAATGAGATGGAATGTTCCCAAACGATGATTATTCTCAAAGATCAAGAGTGTGCGTAGGCGACTGCAGGATGACACGTGACAAAGAGTGTGTGAATGTGTGTGTGTGTGTATTTGGTTGAATCTTCAAGCTCCTAGAATGCACAGCTGACACCTCAATGGGGAGCAGCTCACTCTTTCAGAGTAAAATCAATCTTTTCAATTCAAGGCCAATGCTTACAACTCAAGGAAAATGTCAAAGCAACATGTTGAGCAACCTTTTAAAATCTAAAAAGTTGAAAATGCAGTTTTTGTACCATTAATCAGCACAAAAACAGCACTTTACACAGTACTGGTAGTTATGTTTAATAAAACTCTGCACGTTTGAAGGTTCTTGACACATCCAGTGTGTAGAGTAATCCCCAAAACTGACAGTTTACCATAAGATAACTAGATGCATGTATAATGACTTTGGCTGTCAAGAACCTAAAGGATTAAACAACTAGTAATCCTAAAAAGTACGAGGACAGGCCATATTGACAAGTGAATTCTACCTTTTTCCAGCCAACCAGGGGTTTGTATTTGAGATGCTGAGAGATGGGATCATCTCCTGCACCAGCAGCCAGCAGTCTGAGATTGCTGCAAATCCTAAGGACTTTAAATGTCTGCTGGCTGTGAGGATAATTAAATGTGTTTATAAAAATTGGCCGCTGAGGGGGTTAAGAAGAGGAAAACTAGGTGAGATTTTAAGATCTAGGAATAAAAATGGAGATAGAAAGAAATGAAGAGAAAGTGTCTGAAATCACAAAGTTGACATGAATAAGTAAAGTAGAGTGACCCCATTCTGCTGCTGGACTCCGGCTGAACTACATACATGTCAAGAACATGAAGAAATGGAATATGAATGTTAGAGGGCCTGTCGGGGGGGGGGCTGAGTTTCTGTACATTAGTTAAAGAATAAAAATTTAAAAAAGGAATTGGAGTGTAACTCAGAGAGATGAGCACTGGTGGTTCTTTTTCTTTCCACAGAGTGTGGGATGTGACAGATGGTGAAGGGGGGGTGTTACAGCAGGCCACTGCCTGGAGATACATACAGAAAGCTATTTTACAGTTGTTGTTTTTTTTGGCTTTAATTTATGTTTTTCTGTATGTCCAACACTTGAAAAGACTGTGTTGCTCTTTCCTTGACCATGCAACTCTTGCTTTTCCCCACTCGAACTATGTATCTGTTGAGTAACCCCCCCCCCCCCATCAGGGAATTTTGGTCAAAGGTTTATGGTTAACTACTATGGCTGAGAATGTTAACTGCCCATGAACCATGTGTTTGAGTTAGTTAGTTTCTCTCTCGGAGAGAGCTGAATGAGGAGCTGTTATGATCCTGCATGTGCAGCTGGCAGTCAATGATTTTAACAATTATTCATTTTTATTTTATTTTTTATTTATAAATGTATTAAAAAAAAAACACACACAAAACAATCCCATAAACGATAACATACAAAAATAAAATGAAAGGTAGCAGAAAGAAGAAAAAAATCTTGTTATTTCTGCCCCTTTTTTCAAACAATTAGTTCAAATAATAAAAATCTTCAAGTAACAGAACAAAATTAATAACTCTTTCTAATTTGTCTAACTCTAATACAACACACATTAAGCTACTTT
>JBBPBX010064852.1:0-20130 GCA_038048925.1 Garcialebias charrua | reverse complement strand
TGAGATTGCACGTTCTTAGACAACATGCTAACCTAAATATACCATATTTCCTTTTCCAGTAGCTAAGACAAAAGCCCAGTTTGTGGAGAATGAGGGTATTGATCCCTCTACCTCTCACATGCAAAGCGAGCACTCTACCATTTGAGCTAATTCCCCTGAAGAAGCAGACAAGAAATTCTAAGGATATAATCCTAACCCTAGTGTGCTTTGAAAGTGTTCAAAATGGATATCAGCATACATATAACCAAATATTTCTGACTTTAGAAAAACAACTCTGATTCAAAAATCTAGAGAGACATTTAACTAAATCTTAGTGCTTTTTCCCTGTCTGAGATGTATGATTCAAATATTTGTAGGCACCTCAGAAGAAGTAAGATGCTTGCAAAATATGGCTTAGACAATACTTATCAGTGAACACCAGAAAGGACACAGTAGACTGTATGCCAGGGGGGGTCGTGACGTACTTACGGTAAAATGCAACCCACATCTGCCACTTCCGGTTCCCATCCACCTCCGTTGTTGTTAGTGTTAGCTCCTAGTAGCAGACAATGACAACGACCCGAAACGGGAAGCGGCTGCACGCTACCGGCACTACAAGTGAGTTCCGTTGTGTCCGCCCACCGGTGGGAACAGCTGTTTCGCGGGTGGGGGGGTTCGGCGAAAATTTATCGCGGCTATCCGTAGGGGGAACGTCGCCATAATTTTATATGGATTTATATGTGTATAGAGTTATTATTGGTGTGTATGCAGATGTTTTATTAATTGTATTTAGTCATTTATGTTTGTGTCTTTCCCGCTAACCGGAAGTGCGCAGTCTGTGCAATGACTGTGGAGGTGCTGGAACGGAAGTCCGTGGCATATACTGTCTGTTGGACCCAGATGATGTGTTGATCGTATTAGGCATGAAACAGTATGCTTTGTACGTGGTTTAATTCAGAGCTCAGTTGTCACTTAGTAGTGAAGGATTTTTTTTTCTTAATGTTCCTGGTAAGTGATGTAGTGTGAAATAGGGCCATTGAAGCCACAAGTTGTCATGAAACAAGCAATCGTTGTAGCATCTGAAGTAACTTCCCTCACAAGCAAGAAATACCCGTAAGGTCTATCCAGTTTGTAATAGCCATCCGAATTTATTTATCCTAAATCTATTGCAAGGTGAAAGTGTAGTGCATTCAAATATTTCTGACAACTGATTGTGGTCAGATGTGTCTGACAGCAGACGAGGTGGCCGAGTGGTTAAGGCGATGGACTGCTAATCCATTGTGCTCTGCACGCATGGGTTCAAATCCCATTCTTGTCGTGCACTGTTTAGTATTGTTCAAAGGCTTACAGTCAAAACAGTGCAACACTACAACATGATTGTTTCAAAAATATGAATTCATTGTACAAGAAAACTATTGGTCCTTTACAAACTTTTGGAACAAAAAGCTCACCTTCAGACACTGGTATTTTGTTTTAAACTTTATTAAATTGGAACATTATCTCTCTTGAATCAATGTAGAGTTCTTGACCTGTTTTTTTCTTACTACTTTAAAAAGGGAATACATGATACCTTTTACATTTTGGATCTGACAATCATGACTACAGTTTAGTAAATACAATCTCTACCTCTCTTTGCATTGCTCTTGTATTCCACAAAATGCTAAACATATGTGATAGTGCTAAAAGTACATCGTTGGACTAAAGCCCATGTTTACATAGATTGTGAGAAAAGATTACTGGTGCATTTCCAATGAACAAGAATTATTTTTTATTAAGCAAGAAACGCTACAAAGTGATAATTTAGGCAGACATGAGATTGCACGTTCTTAGACAACATGCTAACCTAAATATACCATATTTCCTTTTCCAGTAGCTAAGACAAAAGCCCAGTTTGTGGAGAATGAGGGTATCGATCCCTCTACCTCTCACGTGCAAAGCGAGCACTCTACCATTTGAGCTAATTCCCCTGAAGAAGCAGACAAGAAATTCTAAGGATATAATCCTAACCCTAGTGTGCTTTGAAAGTGTTCAAAATGGATATCAGCATACATATAACCAAATATTTCTGACTTTAGAAAAACAACTCTGATTCAAAAATCTAGAGAGACATTTAACTAAATCTTAGTGCTTTTTCCCTGTCTGAGATGTATGATTCAAATATTTGTAGGCACCTCAGAAGAAGTAAGATGCTTGCAAAATATGGCTTAGACAATACTTATCAGTGAACACCAGAAAGGACACAGTAGACTGTATGCCAGGGGGGGTCGTGACGTACTTACGGTAAAATGCAACCCACATCTGCCACTTCCGGTTCCCATCCACCTCCGTTGTTGTTAGTGTTAGCTCCTAGTAGCAGACAATGACAACGACCCGTAACGGGAAGCGGCTGCACGCTACCGGCACTACAAGTGAGTTCCGTTGTGTCCGCCCACCGGTGGGAACAGCTGTTTCGCGGGTGGGGGGGTTCGGTGAAAATTTATCGCGGCTATCCGTAGGGGGAACGTCGCCATAATTTTATATGGATTTATATGTGTATAGAGTTATTATTGGTGTGTATGCAGATGTTTTATTAATTGTATTTAGTCATTTATGTTCGTGTCTTTCCCGCTAACCGGAAGTGCGCCGTCTGTGCAATGACTGTGGAGGTGCTGGAACGGAAGTCCGTGGCATTTACTGTCTGTTGGACCCAGATGATGTGTTGATCGTATTAGGCATGAAACAGTATGCTTTGTACGTGGTTTAATTCAGAGCTCAGTTGTCACTTAGTAGTGAAGGATTTTTTTTTCTTAATGTTCCTGGTAAGTGATGTAGTGTGAAATAGGGCCATTGAAGCCACAAGTTGTCATGAAACAAGCAATCGTTGTAGCATCTGAAGTAACTTCCCTCACAAGCAAGAAATACCCGTAAGGTCTATCCAGTTTGTAATAGCCATCCGAATTTATTTATCCTAAATCTATTGCAAGGTGAAAGTGTAGTGCATTCAAATATTTCTGACAACTGATTGTGGTCAGATGTGTCTGACAGTGGCCGAGTGGTTAAGGCGATGGACTGCTAATCCATTGTGCTCTGCACGCATGGGTTCAAATCCCATTCTTGTCGTGCACTGTTTAGTATTGTTCGAAGGCTTACAGTCAAAACAGTGCAACACTACAACATGATTGTTTCAAAAATATGAATTCATTGTACAAGAAAACTATTGGTCCTTTACAAACTTTTGGAACAAAAAGCTCACCTTCAGACACTGTTGTTTTTTTTTAAACTTTATTAAATTGGAACAATTATCTCTCTTGAATCAATGTACAGTTCTTGACCTGTTTTTTTCTTAGTACTTTAAAAAGGGAATACATGATACCTTTTATATTTTGGATCTGACAATCATGACTACAGTTTAGTAAATACAATCTCTACCTCTCTTTGCATTGCACTTGTACTGTATTCCACAAAATGCTAAACATATGTGATAGTGCTAAAAGTACATCGTTGGACTAAAGCCCATGTTTACCTAGCATAGATTGTGTGAAAAGATTACTGGTGCATTTCCAATGAACAAGAATTATTTTTTATTAAGCAAGAAACACTACAAAGTGATAAGGCAGACATGAGATTACACGTTCTTGGACAACATGCTAACCTAAATATACCACATTTCCTTTTCCAGTAGCTAAGACAAAAGCCAAGTTTGTGGAGAATGAGGGCATCGATCCCTCTACCTCTCGCATGCTAAGCGAGCGCTCTACCATTTGAGCTAATTCCCCTGAAGAATCAGACAAGAAATTCTAAGGATATAATCCTAACCCTAGTGTGCTTTGAATGTGTTCAAAATGGATATCAGCATACATATAACCAAATATTTCTGACTTTAGAAAAACAACTCTGATTCAAAAATATAGACATTTAACTAAATCTTAGTGCTTTTTCCCTGTCTGAGATGTATGATTCAAATAATTGTTGGCACCGGAGAATAAGTAAGATGCTTGCAAAATATGGCTTAGACAATACTTATCAGTGAACACCAGAAAGGACTCAGTTGGACCCAGATGATGTGTTGATCGTATTAGGCATGAAACAGTATGCTTTGTACGTGGTTTAATTCAGAGCTCAGTTGTCACTTAGTAGTGAAGGATTTTTTTTTCTTAATGTTCCTGGTAAGTGATGTAGTGTGAAATAGGGCCATTGAAGCCACAAGTTGTCATGAAACAAGCAATCGTTGTAGCATCTGAAATAACTTCCCTCACAAGCAAGAAATACCTGTAAGGTCTATCCTGTTTGTAATAGCCATCCGAATTTATTTATCCTAAATCTATTGCAAGGTGAAAGTGTAGTGCATTCAAATATTTCTGACAACTGATTGTGGTCAGATGTGTCTGACAGCAGACGAGGTGGCCGAGTGGTTAAGGCGATGGACTGCTAATCCATTGTGCTCTGCACGCATGGGTTCGAATCCCATTCTCGTCGTGCACCGTTTAGTATTGTTGGAAGGCTTACAGTCAAAACAGTGGAACACTACAACATGATTGTTTCAAAAAAATGAATTCATTAGGACATGAAAACAATTGGTCCTTTACAAATTTTTGGAACAAAAAGGTCAACTTCAGACACTGGTGTTTTGTTTTAAACTTTATTAAATTGGAATATTATCTCTCTTGAATCAATGTAGAGTTCTTGACCTGTTTTTTTCTTACTACTTTAAAAAGGGAATACATGATACCTTTTACATTTTGGATCTGACAATCATGACTACAGTTTAGTAAATACAATCTCTACCTCTCTTTGCATTGCTCTTGTATTCCACAAAATGCTAAACATATGTGATAGTGCTAAAAGTACATCGTTGGACTAAAGCCCATGTTTACATAGTATAGATTGTGAGAAAAGATTACTGGTGCATTTCCAATGAACAAGAATTATTTTTTATTAAGCAAGAAACGCTACAAAGTGATAATTTAGGCAGACATGAGATTGCACGTTCTTAGACAACATGCTAACCTAAATATACCATATTTCCTTTTCCAGTAGCTAAGACAAAAGCCCAGTTTGTGGAGAATGAGGGTATTGATCCCTCTACCTCTCACATGCAAAGCGAGCGCTCTACCATTTGAGCTAATTCCCCTGAAGAAGCAGACAAGAAATTTTAAGGATATAATCCTAACCCTAGTGTGCTTTGAAAGTGTTCAAAATGGATATCAGCATACATATAACCAAATATTTCTGACTTTAGAAAAACAACTCTGATTCAAAAATCTAGAGAGACATTTAACTAAATCTTAGTGCTTTTCCCTGTCTGAGATGTATGATTCAAATATTTGTTGGCACCTGAGAATAAGTAAGATGCTTGCAAAATATGGCTTAGACAATACTTATCAGTGAACACCAGAAAGGACACAGTAGACTGTATGCCAGGGGGGGTCGTGACGTACTTACGGTAAAATGCAACCCACATCTGCCACTTCCGGTTCCCATCCACCTCCGTTGTTGTTAGTGTTAGCTCCTAGTAGCAGACAATGACAACGACCCGAAACGGGAAGCGGCTGCACGCTACCGGCACTACAAGTGAGTTCCGTTGTGTCCGCCCACCGGTGGGAACAGCTGTTTCGCGGGTGGGGGGGTTCGGCGAAAATTTATCGCGGCTATCGCCATAATTTTATATGGATTTATATGTGTATAGAGTTATTATTGGTGTGTATGCAGATGTTTTATTAATTGTATTTAGTCATTTATGTTTGTGTCTTTCCCGCTAACCGGAAGTGCGCCGTCTGTGCAATGACTGTGGAGGTGCTGGAACGGAAGTCCGTGGCATATACTGTCTGTTGGACCCAGATGATGTGTTGATCGTATTAGGCATGAAACAGTATGCTTTGTACGTGGTTTAATTCAGAGCTCAGTTGTCACTTAGTAGTGAAGGATTTTTTTTTCTTAATGTTCCTGGTAAGTGATGTAGTGTGAAATAGGGCCATTGAAGCCACAAGTTGTCATGAAACAAGCAATCGTTGTAGCATCTGAAGTAACTTCCCTCACAAGCAAGAAATACCCGTAAGGTCTATCCAGTTTGTAATAGCCATCCGAATTTATTTATCCTAAATCTATTGCAAGGTGAAAGTGTAGTGCATTCAAATATTTCTGACAACTGATTGTGGTCAGATGTGTCTGACAGCAGACGAGGTGGCCGAGTGGGTAAAGCGATGGACTGCTAATCCATTGTGCTCTGCACGCATTGGGTTCAAATCCCTTTCTTGTCGTGCACTGTTTAGTATTGTTCGAAGGCTTACAGTCAAAACAGTGCAACACTACAACATGATTGTTTCAAAAATATGAATTCATTGTACAAGAAAACTATTGGTCCTTTACAAACTTTTGGAACAAAAAGCTCACCTTCAGACACTGTTGTTTTTTTTTAAACTTTATTAAATTGGAACAATTATCTCTCTTGAATCAATGTACAGTTCTTGACCTGTTTTTTTCTTAGTACTTTAAAAAGGGAATACATGATACCTTTTATATTTTGGATCTGACAATCATGACTACAGTTTAGTAAATACAATCTCTACCTCTCTTTGCATTGCACTTGTACTGTATTCCACAAAATGCTAAACATATGTGATAGTGCTAAAAGTACATCGTTGGACTAAAGCCCATGTTTACCTAGCATAGATTGTGCGAAAAGATTACTGGTGCATTTCCAATGAACAAGAATTATTTTTTATTAAGCAAGAAACACTACAAAGTGATAAGGCAGACATGAGATTACACGTTCTTGGACAACATGCTAACCTAAATATACCACATTTCCTTTTCCAGTAGCTAAGACAAAAGCCAAGTTTTTGGAGAATGAGGGCATCGATTCCTCTACCTCTCGCATGCTAAGCGAGCGCTCTACCATTTGAGCTAATTCCCCTGAAGAATCAGACAAGAAATTCTAAGGATATAATCCTAACCCTAGTGTGCTTTGAATGTGTTCAAAATGGATATCAGCATACATATAACCAAATATTTCTGACTTTAGAAAAACAACTCTGATTCAAAAATATAGACATTTAACTAAATCTTAGTGCTTTTTCCCTGTCTGAGATGTATGATTCAAATAATTGTTGGCACCGGAGAATAAGTAAGATGCTTGCAAAATATGGCTTAGACAATACTTATCAGTGAACACCAGAAAGGACTCAGTTGGACCCAGATGATGTGTTGATCGTATTAGGCATGAAACAGTATGCTTTGTACGTGGTTTAATTCAGAGCTCAGTTGTCACTTAGTAGTGAAGGATTTTTCTTTCTTAATGTTCCTGGTAAGTGATGTAGTGTGAAATAGGGCCATCGAAGCCACAAGTTGTCATGAAACAAGCAATCGTTGTAGCATCTGAAATAACTTCCCTCACAAGCAAGAAATACCTGTAAGGTCTATCCAGTTTGTAATAGCCATCCGAATTTATTTATCCTAAATCTATTGCAAGGTGAAAGTGTAGTGCATTCAAATATTTCTGACAACTGATTGTGGTCAGATGTGTCTGACAGCAGACGAGGTGGCCGAGTGGTTAAGGCGATGGACTGCTAATCCATTGTGCTCTGCACGCATGGGTTCGAATCCCATTCTCGTCGTGCACCGTTTAGTATTGTTGGAAGGCTTACAGTCAAAACAGTGGAACACTACAACATGATTGTTTCAAAAAAATGAATTCATTAGGACAAGAAAACAATTGGTCCTTTACAAATTTTTGGAACAAAAAGCTCAACTTCAGACACTGGTGTTTTGTTTTAAACTTTATTAAATTGGAACATTATCTCTCTTGAATCAATGTAGAGTTCTTGACCTGTTTTTTTCTTACTACTTTAAAAAGGGAATACATGATACCTTTTACATTTTGGATCTGACAATCATGACTACAGTTTAGTAAATACAATCTCTACCTCTCTTTGCATTGCTCTTGTATTCCACAAAATGCTAAACATATGTGATAGTGCTAAAAGTACATCGTTGGACTAAAGCCCATGTTTACATAGTATAGATTGTGAGAAAAGATTACTGGTGCATTTCCAATGAACAAGAATTATTTTTTATTAAGCAAGAAACGCTACAAAGTGATAATTTAGGCAGACATGAGATTGCACGTTCTTAGACAACATGCTAACCTAAATATACCATATTTCCTTTTCCAGTAGCTAAGACAAAAGCCCAGTTTGTGGAGAATGAGGGTATCGATCCCTCTACCTCTCACATGCAAAGCGAGCACTCTACCATTTGAGCTAATTCCCCTGAAGAAGCAGACAAGAAATTCTAAGGATATAATCCTAACCCTAGTGTGCTTTGAAAGTGTTCAAAATGGATATCAGCATACATATAACCAAATATTTCTGACTTTAGAAAAACAACTCTGATTCAAAAATCTAGAGAGACATTTAACTAAATCTTAGTGCTTTTTCCCTGTCTGAGATGTATGATTCAAATATTTGTAGGCACCTCAGAAGAAGTAAGATGCTTGCAAAATATGGCTTAGACCAGGGGTGCTCACACTTTTTCAGCATGCGAGCTACTTATAAAAAAACCAAGTCCAAAAGATCTACCCAATACAAAAATGCAAAACATATAATTATCTTCAAATGTATTAAGGATTCTTTTTATGTACAATGTACCTATGTTGATGTACCTTGCATAACTGAATAAGCAAATATTGCACAACACATGTAATAAATCAGGGGTCACCAACGTGGTGCCCATGGGCACCTGGTCGACCGTAGGGACCAAATGGGGTGATGGTGACAGCAATATAGATTTTTTAAATTTTATTTTAAAAATATATGGTAGAAATATAACAGAGTTGTTAAGTTTCCCTGCCCGCTCCAGGTCTCTGAGGTCAGATAGCTCCTGCTCTCTGTTCCACGGACAAAATATAAACGTTGGGGTGACCGTGCCTTTTCTGCGGCCGCACCTCTACTCTGGAATACGCTCCCGCTTGAGCTACGTCAGATTACTGAACTTGGCCTTTTTAAATCGAAGCTTAAGACTTTTTTATTCCAACTGGCTTTTAGTAATTAAATATGTGGTGACATTTCTGGTTTTATTTTTGCTATTATGTTGTGTTTTCTTGATCTGTTGTCTTTTACTGTACTGCACTGTTTTTTGTTAAGCACTTTAGTCACCATCACCATGATTGTGTAAAGTGCTATACAAATGAATAAATTAAATGAAATGAAACTGATCCCCACCCCCTTCTTTATAAGAATCTGGTCTTTTACTTTAATAAATGTAAAAAAAAAAAATCATTAGATATTTTTTACTTTGATAAATTCATTCATTCATTCATTCAACCTTTATTTAGTCAGGTAAATCTTTTAAACCTCATGGGCTCATTTACGAATGTCATTTCTAAAAGCCCCCTCCAGCAAATCTAAAGTGGTCCACAGGCCACCAGTTGATAACCACAGTTGTGGCAGGTTGTTATGGCTCCGGACACGTTTAATTTAGTGAACAAAGGCATAAAAATGTCTCTTTTGGTACGGAGAGATTTACAGCGGTGTATTTTACCGACTGTCCCTGAACGCAGCGCGAAAGTGTGTTATGCAAACGCTCGCGCTGCGGGACAGGGAAACGTGCAGAGAACAGAGAGTAGTCAAGGAGGTTATTCTGTATGAAAAGTGTCTCGTATGATTTTAATAATAAAGCCACGTCAGCTCCCAACCAGTATGTTTAAGCGTGCAGAGAAACAACACAGCGTCACTCACCCGGAAGATGGTGGCGGCGTTTCGCTTTTGAAGTTGCTGCTGTCCGAACAGGGATTTTAGTTCCTCCACCTTTCTCTTTCTCAGCTGGCTTTTCGGTGGGAAGTCCATGTCGTATTTTCCATGAACAGTCCGAAATCTGATTGTTTTCGCTTAGTATGTTTTGCTGCGTTCAACTTCCACCTTCGCGCCATTGTTTTTAGAAGCTGCATGAGCGTGACCTAAAGCTCTCATCTGATTGGTTGCCGTGAATGTCAATCAAGGGGCGGGATGTTTTCAGTTGTCATCTGATTGGTTGCCCTGCATGTCAATCAAGTAACGGGATGTTTCATTGGCTGACAATTTTTTAATGTCACGCTGTGGGAAAAAAATAAAATAATAATAATGTCACGCTGCGATCGACCAGTAATGCCTCCGCGATCGACCGGTCGATCGCGATCGACGTAATGAGCAGGTCTGGCTTAGACAATACTTATCAGTGAACACCAGAAAGGACACAGTAGACTGTATGCCGGGGGGGTCGTGACGTACTTACGGTAAAATGCAACCCACATCTGCCACTTCCGGTTCCCATCCACCTCCGTTGTTGTTAGTGTTAGCTCCTAGTAGCAGACAATGACAACGACCCGAAACGGGAAGCGGCTGCACGCTACCGGCACTACAAGTGAGTTCCGTTGTGTCCGCCCACCGGTGGGAACAGCTGTTTCGCGGGTGGGGGGGTTCGGCGAAAATTTATCGCGGCTATCCGTAGGGGGAACGTCGCCATAATTTTATATGGATTTATATGTGTATAGAGTTATTATTGGTGTGTATGCAGATGTTTTATTAATTGTATTTAGTCATTTATGTTCGTGTCTTTCCCGCTAACCGGAAGTGCGCCGTCTGTGCAATGACTGTGGAGGTGCTGGAACGGAAGTCCGTGGCATATACTGTCTGTTGGACCCAGATGATGTGTTGATCGTATTAGGCATGAAACAGTATGCTTTGTACGTGGTTTAATTCAGAGCTCAGTTGTCACTTAGTAGTGAAGGATTTTTTTTTCTTAATGTTCCTGGTAAGTGATGTAGTGTGAAATAGGGCCATTGAAGCCACAAGTTGTCATGAAACAAGCAATCGTTGTAGCATCTGAAGTAACTTCCCTCACAAGCAAGAAATACCCGTAAGGTCTATCCAGTTTGTAATAGCCATCCGAATTTATTTATCCTAAATCTATTGCAAGGTGAAAGTGTAGTGCATTCAAATATTTCTGACAACTGATTGTGGTCAGATGTGTCTGACAGCAGATGAGGTGGCCGAGTGGTTAAGGCGATGGACTGCTAATCCATTGTGCTCTGCACGCATGGGTTCAAATCCCATTCTTGTCGTGCACTGTTTAGTATTGTTCGAAGGCTTACAGTTAAAACAGTGCAACACTACAACATGATTGTTTCAAAAATATGAATTCATTGTACAAGAAAACTATTGGTCCTTTACAAACTTTTGGAACAAAAAGCTCACCTTCAGACACTGTTTTTTTTTTTAAACTTTATTAAATTGGAACAATTATCTCTCTTGAATCAATGTACAGTTCTTGACCTGTTTTTTTCTTAGTACTTTAAAAAGGGAATACATGATACCTTTTATATTTTGGATCTGACAATCATGACTACAGTTTAGTAAATACAATCTCTACCTCTCTTTGCATTGCACTTGTACTGTATTCCACAAAATGCTAAACATATGTGATAGTGCTAAAAGTACATCGTTGGACTAAAGCCCATGTTTACCTAGCATAGATTGTGCGAAAAGATTACTGGTGCATTTCCAATGAACAAGAATTATTTTTTATTAAGCAAGAAACACTACAAAGTGATAAGGCAGACATGAGATTACACGTTCTTGGACAACATGCTAACCTAAATATACCACATTTCCTTTTCCAGTAGCTAAGACAAAAGCCAAGTTTGTGGAGAATGAGGGCATCGATCCCTCTACCTCTCGCATGCTAAGCGAGCGCTCTACCATTTGAGCTAATTCCCCTGAAGAATCAGACAAGAAATTCTAAGGATATAATCCTAACCCTAGTGTGCTTTGAATGTGTTCAAAATGGATATCAGCATACATATAACCAAATATTTCTGACTTTAGAAAAACAACTCTGATTCAAAAATATAGACATTTAACTAAATCTTAGTGCTTTTTCCCTGTCTGAGATGTATGATTCAAATAATTGTTGGCACCGGAGAATAAGTAAGATGCTTGCAAAATATGGCTTAGACAATACTTATCAGTGAACACCAGAAAGGACTCAGTTGGACCCAGATGATGTGTTGATCGTATTAGGCATGAAACAGTATGCTTTGTACGTGGTTTAATTCAGAGCTCAGTTGTCACTTAGTAGTGAAGGATTTTTCTTTCTTAATGTTCCTGGTAAGTGATGTAGTGTGAAATAGGGCCATCGAAGCCACAAGTTGTCATGAAACAAGCAATCGTTGTAGCATCTGAAATAACTTCCCTCACAAGCAAGAAATACCTGTAAGGTCTATCCAGTTTGTAATAGCCATCCGAATTTATTTATCCTAAATCTATTGCAAGGTGAAAGTGTAGTGCATTCAAATATTTCTGACAACTGATTGTGGTCAGATGTGTCTGACAGCAGACGAGGTGGCCGAGTGGTTAAGGCGATGGACTGCTAATCCATTGTGCTCTGCACGCATGGGTTCGAATCCCATTCTCGTCGTGCACCGTTTAGTATTGTTGGAAGGCTTACAGTCAAAACAGTGGAACACTACAACATGATTGTTTCAAAAAAATGAATTCATTAGGACATGAAAACAACTGGTCCTTTACAAATTTTTGGAACAAAAAGCTCAACTTCAGACACTGGTGTTTTGTTTTAAACTTTATTAAATTGGAATATTATCTCTCTTGAATCAATGTAGAGTTCTTGACCTGTTTTTTTCTTACTACTTTAAAAAGGGAATACATGATACCTTTTACATTTTGGATCTGACAATCATGACTACAGTTTAGTAAATACAATCTCTACCTCTCTTTGCATTGCTCTTGTATTCCACAAAATGCTAAACATATGTGATAGTGCTAAAAGTACATCGTTGGACTAAAGCCCATGTTTACCTAGCATAGATTGTGCGAAAAGATTACTGGTGCATTTCCAATGAACAAGAATTATTTTTTATTAAGCAAGAAACACTACAAAGTGATAAGGCAGACATGAGATTACACGTTCTTGGACAACATGCTAACCTAAATATACCACATTTCCTTTTCCAGTAGCTAAGACAAAAGCCAAGTTTTTGGAGAATGAGGGCATCGATTCCTCTACCTCTCGCATGCTAAGCGAGCGCTCTACCATTTGAGCTAATTCCCCTGAAGAATCAGACAAGAAATTCTAAGGATATAATCCTAACCCTAGTGTGCTTTGAATGTGTTCAAAATGGATATCAGCATACATATAACCAAATATTTCTGACTTTAGAAAAACAACTCTGATTCAAAAATATAGACATTTAACTAAATCTTAGTGCTTTTTCCCTGTCTGAGATGTATGATTCAAATAATTGTTGGCACCGGAGAATAAGTAAGATGCTTGCAAAATATGGCTTAGACAATACTTATCAGTGAACACCAGAAAGGACTCAGTTGGACCCAGATGATGTGTTGATCGTATTAGGCATGAAACAGTATGCTTTGTACGTGGTTTAATTCAGAGCTCAGTTGTCACTTAGTAGTGAAGGATTTTTCTTTCTTAATGTTCCTGGTAAGTGATGTAGTGTGAAATAGGGCCATCGAAGCCACAAGTTGTCATGAAACAAGCAATCGTTGTAGCATCTGAAATAACTTCCCTCACAAGCAAGAAATACCTGTAAGGTCTATCCAGTTTGTAATAGCCATCCGAATTTATTTATCCTAAATCTATTGCAAGGTGAAAGTGTAGTGCATTCAAATATTTCTGACAACTGATTGTGGTCAGATGTGTCTGACAGCAGACGAGGTGGCCGAGTGGTTAAGGCGATGGACTGCTAATCCATTGTGCTCTGCACGCATGGGTTCGAATCCCATTCTCGTCGTGCACCGTTTAGTATTGTTGGAAGGCTTACAGTCAAAACAGTGGAACACTACAACATGATTGTTTCAAAAAATGAATTCATTAGGACAAGAAAACAATTGGTCCTTTACAAATTTTTGGAACAAAAAGCTCAACTTCAGACACTGGTGTTTTGTTTTAAACTTTATTAAATTGGAACATTATCTCTCTTGAATCAATGTAGAGTTCTTGACCTGTTTTTTTCTTACTACTTTAAAAAGGGAATACATGATACCTTTTACATTTTGGATCTGACAATCATGACTACAGTTTAGTAAATACAATCTCTACCTCTCTTTGCATTGCTCTTGTATTCCACAAAATGCTAAACATATGTGATAGTGCTAAAAGTACATCGTTGGACTAAAGCCCATGTTTACATAGTATAGATTGTGAGAAAAGATTACTGGTGCATTTCCAATGAACAAGAATTATTTTTTATTAAGCAAGAAACGCTACAAAGTGATAATTTAGGCAGACATGAGATTGCACGTTCTTAGACAACATGCTAACCTAAATATACCATATTTCCTTTTCCAGTAGCTAAGACAAAAGCCCAGTTTGTGGAGAATGAGGGTATCGATCCCTCTACCTCTCACGTGCAAAGCGAGCACTCTACCATTTGAGCTAATTCCCCTGAAGAAGCAGACAAGAAATTCTAAGGATATAATCCTAACCCTAGTGTGCTTTGAAAGTGTTCAAAATGGATATCAGCATACATATAACCAAATATTTCTGACTTTAGAAAAACAACTCTGATTCAAAAATCTAGAGAGACATTTAACTAAATCTTAGTGCTTTTTCCCTGTCTGAGATGTATGATTCAAATATTTGTAGGCACCTCAGAAGAAGTAAGATGCTTGCAAAATATGGCTTAGACAATACTTATCAGTGAACACCAGAAAGGACACAGTAGACTGTATGCCAGGGGGGGTCGTGACGTACTTACGGTAAAATGCAACCCACATCTGCCACTTCCGGTTCCCATCCACCTCCGTTGTTGTTAGTGTTAGCTCCTAGTAGCAGACAATGACAACGACCCGAAACGGGAAGCGGCTGCACGCTACCGGCACTACAAGTGAGTTCCGTTGTGTCCGCCCACCGGTGGGAACAGCTGTTTCGCGGGTGGGGGGGTTCGGCGAAAATTTATCGCGGCTATCCGTAGGGGGAACGTCGCCATAATTTTATATGGATTTATATGTGTATAGAGTTATTATTGGTGTGTATGCAGATGTTTTATTAATTGTATTTAGTCATTTATGTTCGTGTCTTTCCCGCTAACCGGAAGTGCGCCGTCTGTGCAATGACTGTGGAGGTGCTGGAACGGAAGTCCGTGGCATATACTGTCTGTTGGACCCAGATGATGTGTTGATCGTATTAGGCATGAAACAGTATGCTTTGTACGTGGTTTAATTCAGAGCTCAGTTGTCACTTAGTAGTGAAGGATTTTTCTTTCTTAATGTTCCTGGTAAGTGATGTAGTGTGAAATAGGGCCATTGAAGCCACAAGTTGTCATGAAACAAGCAATCGTTGTAGCATCTGAAATAACTTCCCTCACAAGCAAGAAATACCTGTAAGGTCTATCCAGTTTGTAATAGCCATCCGAATTTATTTATCCTAAATCTATTGCAAGGTGAAAGTGTACTGCATTCAAATATTTCTGACAACTGATTGTGGTCAGATGTGTCTGACAGCAGACGAGGTGGCCGAGTGGGTAAAGCGATGGACTGCTAATCCATTGTGCTCTGCACGCATGGGTTCAAATCCCTTTCTTGTCGTGCACTGTTTAGTATTGTTCGAAGGCTTACAGTCAAAACAGTGCAACACTACAACATGATTGTTTCAAAAATATGAATTCATTGTACAAGAAAACTATTGGTCCTTTACAAACTTTTGGAACAAAAAGCTCACCTTCAGACACTGTTGTTTTTTTTTAAACTTTATTAAATTGGAACAATTATCTCTCTTGAATCAATGTACAGTTCTTGACCTGTTTTTTTCTTAGTACTTTAAAAAGGGAATACATGATACCTTTTACATTTTGGATCTGACAATCATGACTACAGTTTAGTAAATACAATCTCTACCTCTCTTTGCATTGCTCTTGTATTCCACAAAATGCTAAACATATGTGATAGTGCTAAAAGTACATCGTTGGACTAAAGCCCATGTTTACATAGTATAGATTGTGAGAAAAGATTACTGGTGCATTTCCAATGAACAAGAATTATTTTTTATTAAGCAAGAAACGCTACAAAGTGATAATTTAGGCAGACATGAGATTGCACGTTCTTAGACAACATGCTAACCTAAATATACCATATTTCCTTTTCCAGTAGCTAAGACAAAAGCCCAGTTTGTGGAGAATGAGGGTATCGATCCCTCTACCTCTCACATGCAAAGCGAGCGCTCTACCATTTGAGCTAATTCCCCTGAAGAAGCAGACAAGAAATTCTAAGGATATAATCCTAACCCTAGTGTGCTTTGAAAGTGTTCAAAATGGATATCAGCATACATATAACCAAATATTTCTGACTTTAGAAAAACAACTCTGATTCAAAAATCTAGAGAGACATTTAACTAAATCTTAGTGCTTTTCCCTGTCTGAGATGTATGATTCAAATAATTGTTGGCACCGGAGAATAAGTAAGATGCTTGCAAAATATGGCTTAGACAATACTTATCAGTGAACACCAGAAAGGACACAGTAGACTGTATGCCAGGGGGGGTCGTGACGTACTTACGGTAAAATGCAACCCACATCTGCCACTTCCGGTTCCCATCCACCTCCGTTGTTGTTAGTGTTAGCTCCTAGTAGCAGACAATGACAACGACCCGAAACGGGAAGCGGCTGAACGCTACCGGCACTACAAGTGAGTTCCGTTGTGTCCGCCCACCGGTGGGAACAGCTGTTTCGCGGGTGGGGGGGTTCGGCGAAAATTTATCGCGGCTATCGCCATAATTTTATATGGATTTATATGTGTATAGAGTTATTATTGGTGTGTATGCAGATGTTTTATTAATTGTATTTAGTCATTTATGTTCATGTCTTTCCCGCTAACCGGAAGTGCGCCGTCTGTGCAATGACTGTGGAGGTGCTGGAACGGAAGTCCGTGGCATATACTGTCTGTTGGACCCAGATGATGTGTTGATCGTATTAGGCATGAAACAGTATGCTTTGTACGTGGTTTAATTCAGAGCTCAGTTGTCACTTAGTAGTGAAGGATTTTTTTTTCTTAATGTTCCTGGTAAGTGATGTAGTGTGAAATAGGGCCATTGAAGCCACAAGTTGTCATGAAACAAGCAATCGTTGTAGCATCTGAAGTAACTTCCCTCACAAGCAAGAAATACCCGTAAGGTCTATCCAGTTTGTAATAGCCATCCGAATTTATTTATCCTAAATCTATTGCAAGGTGAAAGTGTAGTGCATTCAAATATTTCTGACAACTGATTGTGGTCAGATGTGTCTGACAGCAGACGAGGTGGCCGAGTGGGTAAAGCGATGGACTGCTAATCCATTGTGCTCTGCACGCATTGGGTTCAAATCCCTTTCTTGTCGTGCACTGTTTAGTATTGTTCGAAGGCTTACAGTCAAAACAGTGCAACACTACAACATGATTGTTTCAAAAATATGAATTCATTGTACAAGAAAACTATTGGTCCTTTACAAACTTTTGGAACAAAAAGCTCACCTTCAGACACTGTTTTTTTTTTTAAACTTTATTAAATTGGAACAATTATCTCTCTTGAATCAATGTACAGTTCTTGACCTGTTTTTTTCTTAGTACTTTAAAAAGGGAATACATGATACCTTTTATATTTTGGATCTGACAATCATGACTACAGTTTAGTAAATACAATCTCTACCTCTCTTTGCATTGCACTTGTACTGTATTCCACAAAATGCTAAACATATGTGATAGTGCTAAAAGTACATCGTTGGACTAAAGCCCATGTTTACCTAGCATAGATTGTGCGAAAAGATTACTGGTGCATTTCCAATGAACAAGAATTATTTTTTATTAAGCAAGAAACACTACAAAGTGATAAGGCAGACATGAGATTACACGTTCTTGGACAACATGCTAACCTAAATATACCACATTTCCTTTTCCAGTAGCTAAGACAAAAGCCAAGTTTTTGGAGAATGAGGGCATCGATTCCTCTACCTCTCGCATGCTAAGCGAGCGCTCTACCATTTGAGCTAATTCCCCTGAAGAATCAGACAAGAAATTCTAAGGATATAATCCTAACCCTAGTGTGCTTTGAATGTGTTCAAAATGGATATCAGCATACATATAACCAAATATTTCTGACTTTAGAAAAACAACTCTGATTCAAAAATATAGACATTTAACTAAATCTTAGTGCTTTTTCCCTGTCTGAGATGTATGATTCAAATAATTGTTGGCACCGGAGAATAAGTAAGATGCTTGCAAAATATGGCTTAGACAATACTTATCAGTGAACACCAGAAAGGACTCAGTTGGACCCAGATGATGTGTTGATCGTATTAGGCATGAAACAGTATGCTTTGTACGTGGTTTAATTCAGAGCTCAGTTGTCACTTAGTAGTGAAGGATTTTTCTTTCTTAATGTTCCTGGTAAGTGATGTAGTGTGAAATAGGGCCATCGAAGCCACAAGTTGTCATGAAACAAGCAATCGTTGTAGCATCTGAAATAACTTCCCTCACAAGCAAGAAATACCTGTAAGGTCTATCCAGTTTGTAATAGCCATCCGAATTTATTTATCCTAAATCTATTGCAAGGTGAAAGTGTAGTGCATTCAAATATTTCTGACAACTGATTGTGGTCAGATGTGTCTGACAGCAGACGAGGTGGCCGAGTGGTTAAGGCGATGGACTGCTAATCCATTGTGCTCTGCACGCATGGGTTCGAATCCCATTCTCGTCGTGCACCGATTAGTATTGTTGGAAGGCTTACAGTCAAAACAGTGGAACACTACAACATGATTGTTTCAAAAAATGAATTCATTAGGACAAGAAAACAATTGGTCCTTTACAAATTTTTGGAACAAAAAGCTCAACTTCAGACACTGGTGTTTTGTTTTAAACTTTATTAAATTGGAACATTATCTCTCTTGAATCAATGTAGAGTTCTTGACCTGTTTTTTTCTTACTACTTTAAAAAGGGAATACATGATACCTTTTACATTTTGGATCTGACAATCATGACTACAGTTTAGTAAATACAATCTCTACCTCTCTTTGCATTGCTCTTGTATTCCACAAAATGCTAAACATATGTGATAGTGCTAAAAGTACATCGTTGGACTAAAGCCCATGTTTACATAGTATAGATTGTGAGAAAAGATTACTGGTGCATTTCCAATGAACAAGAATTATTTTTTATTAAGCAAGAAACGCTACAAAGTGATAATTTAGGCAGACATGAGATTGCACGTTCTTAGACAACATGCTAACCTAAATATACCATATTTCCTTTTCCAGTAGCTAAGACAAAAGCCCAGTTTGTGGAGAATGAGGGTATCGATCCCTCTACCTCTCACATGCAAAGCGAGCACTCTACCATTTGAGCTAATTCCCCTGAAGAAGCAGACAAGAAATTCTAAGGATATAATCCTAACCCTAGTGTGCTTTGAAAGTGTTCAAAATGGATATCAGCATACATATAACCAAATATTTCTGACTTTAGAAAAACAACTCTGATTCAAAAATCTAGAGAGACATTTAACTAAATCTTAGTGCTTTTTCCCTGTCTGAGATGTATGATTCAAATATTTGTAGGCACCTCAGAAGAAGTAAGATGCTTGCAAAATATGGCTTAGACAATACTTATCAGTGAACACCAGAAAGGACACAGTAGACTGTATGCCAGGGGGGGTCGTGACGTACTTACGGTAAAATGCAACCCACATCTGCCACTTCCGGTTCCCATCCACCTCCGTTGTTGTTAGTGTTAGCTCCTAGTAGCAGACAATGACAACGACCCGAAACGGGAAGCGGCTGCACGCTACCGGCACTACAAGTGAGTTCCGTTGTGTCCGCCCACCGGTGGGAACAGCTGTTTCGCGGGTGGGGGGGTTCGGCGAAAATTTATCGCGGCTATCCGTAGGGGGAACGTCGCCATAATTTTATATGGATTTATATGTGTATAGAGTTATTATTGGTGTGTATGCAGATGTTTTATTAATTGTATTTAGTCATTTATGTTCGTGTCTTTCCCGCTAACCGGAAGTGCGCCGTCTGTGCAATGACTGTGGAGGTGCTGGAACGGAAGTCCGTGGCATATACTGTCTGTTGGACCCAGATGATGTGTTGATCGTATTAGGCATGAAACAGTATGCTTTGTACGTGGTTTAATTCAGAGCTC
>JBBPBX010064851.1:9774-20130 GCA_038048925.1 Garcialebias charrua | reverse complement strand
TATATATTTTTTTTTTGTGTGTGTTTAAATGTTATTAATTTCATGTGTACAGCACTTTGTTGCAGCTGTGGTTGTTTTAAATGGCTTTATAAATAAAGTATAATTATTAATATTATGTTTTTATTACAATTTTATCGTATTTACGCAACTTCCGGTCGTTTCCGGTCGCCATTTTACAATTGTCTACTGCGGTCAATGGAGCTCCACCAGGCTCCTGTCAGCTGGCTCTAGAGGACCGTGTGTCCGATCAGGGTTGCCTCATACGGATAAATTAGCTGGAAACACTCGGTCAACTCTGTGGACGTCTCAGGCCCGGAGGAGCAGCCGCGGATCGCCCCGCGATCGCTCCCACAACGCCGCCCGACATGCTAACGACAGCAGCTAACAGAGCAGCTAACACAGGCGAAGACACCGAGCCGACATGCCGCGGAGGGGCCATCTGCGGCCGGGAGCTCGCCGCAAATGTCCGCCTGGCAGCCTAAGATGTTGGGGGACACCGAGCTAACGCGGAGATACAAAGCCGACAGCCTTTTTGAATGAACTGACATGCTGCTAATGGCGGGGCCTAACCGTAGCTAACGCCGAGCAGTTTGTTTTGGATGGAGGAACATCGCGGAGAAACGGCTTTCAGTAAGTTTTTTTTTCTGGCTCCAAATGTATGAAGTTAAGAAGCTAACAGTCCTTCTTTTAAACAGTTTTGACCACGTGTGTGCGTGTGGAGCGTAAGGAAGCTGGGGGAGCTCGGACGGGTGCAAGAGCTAATGCTAAAAGACGAAGGCAGGCTTTGACCAGCTCAAAGTAAGAAATTATATTTTTTATTTATTGTACAGTATTCATTTACTGTACATGTAAAGTTCTGTGCATGTTTATGGCCTAGTATGTCTGCTTGTTCAGTCTCATGCCGTTAAATATGTGTGCTACGCTCCGTTAGCGGTATAGCCACGACCTATGTCAGAAACGCGGACCTACGACAGGGACGTGTTTTTGGTCCGCGAGGTACGACAACATCGACCTAAGTCACACCCGTAGGTCCCAATCCCTGACGTAACTCGAGGGTTTCCTGCAACTGTTTTTAAGTGTTAATCTTGTTAAAGTCCTACCATGCGCGCTCTTGCGGCCATTTCGGGTTGTCACCGCTGACGCGTAAAATACGTAACGCGTCAGCGGTGACGCATAATAGATGCGACTTATCGGGTGAAGCAACATATTTATGGATTTTTTCCACTTTATTGGACATAATTGGACTGATGCGACTTATAGGGCGGTGCGACTTATCGACCAGAAAGTACGGTAAATTTCAGTATTTTAGAGGTGTTAGCACTGACTGATTAGTTAATCAGAGACTGCACGAGGCTGCTAGCTGACCTTCAAGCTTCAATGGAAGCAGTAATGGTTTGTCCAACTTGTCATATCTACTCGACTTAGACCTGGTAACAAACTGATTATTTTAAATCCTCAGTCTTGAACGAGGGTGTACTTACTCTGAACTCCGTTCAGGAGGACAGAGTTACAGAGACAGCTGTTAGAACTCGTATGGAGGTGGCGTCCCGCCGGTCTCTGACGGAGGAGACGTTGCCCGTGGCTAAAGGGGCAGTCCCACGCTGGAGGTTTTCGGTATCGATTGTTCTGCGAGGCCAACCGGCACAACGACTTGGCATGCCGAGATGAGAAATCCAGCACAGCTTCAGGAGCCTGCCCCTCACCCAGCTGCAGCGACGAGCGTTGGACGCTCTGCGTTTGGCTACCGGGCATGTAGGTGTTGGTGGGATGGAGCAGGCGGATGGAGCAGGCGCGAGAGCGTTGGCGTCGAATGCCCCAACTGCAAAAAAGGTTTCCATTTGTTTCTTTTCCCTGTGACCGTTGAGCAAAGGCTCTGAGAATGCACGTTTGAGTTTTCACTCATCCACCAGTTCACAGGAAAAGAAATCTTTCAAATGCACAATGTTACGATTTGAAAACCCAGCAGGGGATTCAACGAACATAATTATCTGCAGGACAAAAATTATAACTGAATATTCTGTGGCCTCGTTGTTGCCGTTGTGCACACTAGTTGAAACATTTACAGCAAGCTTTAAAATGATGGCAGGACAAAGACAACGGTTCGCCTCCATAAAATAATTGGTATTGCAACGATTCTGGTAATTATTTTGTGCAAAAATGTCATAATTATTAGCAAAGCTGGAGTATCGTGGGTCAAAATGATCAATATCGTAAAATATAACCTCAGCTGCACAGAAGCTCGATACACAAACTTAAAACTCTTAAATTAAACGAAACTCGTTCAGACGGGTGGAGTTTTTTTCTTATATTATTTTACAAAAATTGTTTTTTTAATCTGATGAAATGAAGGAAATAAATAAAATATTTTTCTTGAAAGGGCGTGCACAGTTTGATTAGAAATATTTCACTTTGTGACTCAACAATTGAAATAATTTCAATGAATCGTTAAGTTTTAAATCTGTTGGGGCCCAAAGTGACGACTCAGCTCTTTTAAATGGTATTTTATGGAAGTTATAAAGTTTTTACATTATTAACTTGTAAATATGCTTCAGTTTAGCAGGTTGGCTTCAATCTGGGGTGGAAAAAAGTTTAATTTAGATTAAATGGACGAGCTAACAGTTAATTTCAGCAGGTTAAGACTAAAGTGGATTGTGGCCATTTGAGACCTTTTGTTTGGTTCTCTTTCTCCAAGGTTCCTGGGATCATTAGGACCTAATAATCCCAGAAACCTTGGATTATTAGGACCTAATAATCCAAGGTTCCTGGGATTATTAGGACCTAATGAGTTAAATAACTAGACTCTGTCATGGGACAGGAAGTAGTTTTTGAAAAAAATGATGTCCTCAAAATTTCAGCTTTCTACGATGAGCAGTTCTCTAAAACATCAGTGTCCTCGTGAGGACGCTGGGTCTCTGGAGGTTAAAACAAACTTCAACCTCAAAAACATCTCCAGCAGTGTTAATTTTGACAGCTATTTTTAATTTAGTTTTAGTCTTAGTCATGTGACTAAAACATCATTTAGTTTTAGTCATTACTTAGTCATCAGAATTTTTTTTGTTTTAGTCTAATTTTAGTTGACAAATCAATGAAAACATTTAGTCGACTAAATCTACAGTCAATTAAGTCGACTAAGTTATACATAGTAAAAACTTTTCATCAATTCTCTGTAGTTACTAAAACAAAACAATGTTTTAACCATAATATTAATATTAATATGCAATACATACAACAACAAATAAAACTTTTTTCAAACATTATTTGTCTAACCTTGCTTTTAACAGTAAAACTACAAGCAGTACTTGAATCCAGTGTTAATTTTGACAGCTATTTTTAATTTAGTTTTAGTCTTAGTCATGTGACTAAAACATCATTTAGTTTTAGTCATTACTTAGTCATCAGAATTTTTTTTGTTTTAGTCTAATTTTAGTTGACAAATCAATGAAAACATTTAGTCGACGAAAATAATTAGTCAACAAAATTAACACTGCAGATCATTTCATTATGTTTTAATAGAAGCAGCAGCAGCATCGATCTGTTTGGACCGGACATTTCTGTTGTAGTGACCTCGTAGTGATGTTGACGGTGATGTGACAATATTTTAAAATGTATTTACATTAAAATGTAAAATATTTTAGGTGTTTTTTTTTAAATAAAACGAGAGCAATTACTAGACTTGCCTTTACTCAGACTAGCTGTTTGTTTAGTTTTAATTAATAATTCTCCAGTCTGAGGCTGGTGAATCCAAAACAGGTAAGATATTCTTTGATTGTGATCTCTCCACAGAAGTCCATTTTAAATAGTCTGAACTATTCCTTCATTATTTGTTGAACCAAAACTTGTGCTCCGAAGAATGTCATCGTGGGACACTACCGTAATTAGTTAAATAAATGTTTTTAGAGTTTTCATCAACATTAAAGTCCATTTTGTCTTTTATTGTGAATTAATTTAACGATTAATGAAGCGGCTGCGCTGAAGCTCCTAGCTGCAGTGATTTTTAAATTTTATTATAATTTACCTTGTTTCCTGATGGAAACACAGACGAGTACATAGTTGTACTCAGCAACGTGTCCTGAAGTAAGTAAAAAAAAAAACACACACAAAAGATTAAATATGAGGCACAATGATGAGCGAGAGTTTTGCGAAGAAGCAGATTTGTCACTTGAAAGGATTTGGAATCGTTGGTTACCTCCAGCCGAGCGCTCAGATCCTCTTCTGCTGAACAACACTCGCTAAAGTCCTGCTGTGAAAAAACATTTAGGAGCAGAACACATAATTCCTCGATGGCTGTGCACGCGCGTGTGCACGCGTGTGTGTGTGTGTGTGTGCACATGTGTGTGCTAAGGAGCTGGGGTGTTTGCAGGAAAGCTGCCATGCAGTGTTTTGTTTTCCAACTCTGCTCATTAGTTTAGTAATTATTATTATTTTTTTCATTTCTTACGAGTCTTATCTCGAGAACGCCTGTAAGCACAACTGCAGTGTGTGTGTTCTGTCTGTGTGTGTGTGTGTTAAAGTTTGTGTGATTGTTTTGTAGTCAAAGTGTAAAGTGAGAAAAAAAAACTGTTTTTATTGTATTTTTGATTCCTTTATGATTTTTTTGTTGGTCTGGTCCTTTTTCCTCTTATTTATCACTGTAGAAAAAAAAGCACAAAGAACGTTTAAAAAATAAAATTAAATAAATAAGTGCAATTAATGGATAAAAACCAAGCAAGCCTGACGGTTTCTGTTGGGATGTGCGTCGGCATCTTTAGTCCCACGTGAAGAACAAAAAGAAGCTCTCCGGCCTCAGATTCCAGCCGGCGGCGCCGCCAGGAAGATGGAGTCTCAGTTCATGCACATGGATGACTTTCAGAATAAAAGATCTATAAAAAAAGGAGAAGTTTGCCATTTTATGAACGAGTCCTCTTGACCAGTGAAGGGTCAGGAGGTCATCCCACAGTTTGTTTCGTAGCTGCGTTTGGGTGCGGGAGCAGGAAGATGCTTTCATTTGAGTCCAAACAGAACACGAGTCCTCGTTGTTTCCCCGAGAGCGGCTGCTGGTTCTGTTCCCGTCCACCGGCTGCTCATGAACTGCACATGCAGAGTCAGTGCACGTGGGGATAAGAAGAGCAGCTCCTCTTCCCACACATTCTGAAGGAGTCAACTTTTTTTTGTTTCTTTCCCTCAAACACATTTCAGAGCTTTAAGACATTTTCTCCGAGAGAGAAAAGCACAAAGTGTCGTTCCTTTTTTAAAATAACAACAATAAGAAGAAATATCGTTCTTTTAGTAGAAAAGAAAATAGGAAGAAAGTGTCGCTGCGCATTTTCTGTCCAAAGGCCTGCTGCGGGGGGCGGTAGGCGTCTGTGAAGGCGGGCTATTCATCGCCCCCTAGAGGAGAGCCTGAGAGCTACAGGAGCATTTGCTGACCGAGGTCCCACAGGCGCCGCGAAACACCCGGCGTCCAGCCCCGGGTCCGATTGTCAGCCATGCCAGGAGTCGATCCGTGCAGCCTCCCTCCTGCAGACGTCGTTTTCTTCACATAGATTACAGAAGCTGAGTGCGGCAGATGGTTTCTCGTGTTCCGTGTATGAAAAACAGCAACGTCGGAAATAAAAGTTGAGCGATTAGAAGCACCGTAAAGAACTACAAGTCGACTAAATGGATATTTGACGCTGTCGCCACATGACCGTCTCCTCACCGATGACTCAGTAATGTAACGGACTACAGAGAAAGAAAAACATTGTTCCAATAAGCTATTTTAGTGTTGACTGGCAGTGTCCAAAGCCCGAGCCGGGCTTCACCGGGATGATGCGCCGAAAGACGCGTGAAGTGTTTACTGTTGCAAACGTGAATGTTTAAAGAAAAACAACAATCTAGCTACTCCTCGTTCTCCTCCTCCTCCCTTCTCCAGTGGTCACTTTTTGTGCAACCGTTGTTCCTGGAAGGGATGAACAGTTTGTAGCGTGACTACCCGTCCCTCTGTCCTCCGACTCCCCCTCTTTACGCCTCCCGTCCCACTCGTCTCCTCGTCCGTCAAACGTGTCTCTTCATGTGCAAGGCCAGGTGGTCCGATCGAGAAAAACACCTGCAGAGAAGCAGAGACACCACGGATCATTCTCGTTTAGCAGCCAGAGTGTTATGAGTATTACGTATTATTGGAAAATTCAAACAAACAAACAAACAAACACAACAAACAACAACAACATCGCTAAAACAGAAGAAGGACCTAATAAAAAACAAGTGTATTTAGTAAAAAATACAAAATACATTTTTAGATCAAAACAGCTTTTAGAAATTAGAGCAGAGTGCACTGATCACATACACCACTGATTTCATCCATCCATCCATATGCATGCATGCATTTGGATGGATGATGGATGGATGGCTGGATGCATGTAGGTGGCAGTGAACACACACAAACCACTTCATCTGCCTCAACACAATGCAGAGGAAGATCTGCTTCAAGCTTTTTCCAAACTACCACCCTGCTCTTCCACACTGTATGTCCTAAGGTGAGGGCTGAAATGGAGGTGGACCAATATATTGAGTGTTTTGCTTTTCTGCACTAGAACAGAGCAAAGAAACATCCATTCCTGCAGACCAAGCCCCAGTCCACCTCTCACTCCATCCTTCCATCACCCATGAACAAAACCTCTATTACGTCCACAAGGAACGTAGCATATTTATAGGACACAAGACAAAAGGAAGGTTTAAAAAAATATTAATTTTTGTTAAACTCCTGGAGGCTGCGGGCGTGGTTACTGCAGCCAGCTCCTTTCTGGGGAGAAAAACAACTAAAAACAGGAGTTCACCTTCAGTTTCTCCGTGTCCCAAATAAAACAAAGTGCAAACAAAAGTTGGACCTGGCGAGCCGGCTAAAAAGAACAAAACGATACCGAAAGGGGGCCAACCCCTGTAGGGTCGTCGAAGCCTCTCCCAGCATCGAACTACCGGTTTAAACGCCCAGCTATGGTAACGGTAAGACAAAAACAGGACTACCAATCCCACCAGATCAAAACCCATATTAAAAACAGTAACCAAAAGTCAGTGCACAACAAAAACTACTAAGCCCTCCATGGGCAACCAAAACCCAAGCTGCTAGATTCACTAGAGCTTAAAACTGAGCACGCACCTGCTCACAGCACACATAACTCCCTCAGGAGTGACAACCAAGTGGCAAGGGGCGGGCAGAGAAACGCAAGCCTCCAATCCTCCGCACCCAGATCTCTTCATCCAGCCTATTTATAGGCGGACTCACAGCGTCGTCTAATAGAGCGATCTAATTAAGACTGATTTCATTCAGGCTTTCAAAGTGTTTTAACAGCGCGGCCAAGTGGACAGCCAACATAAACAAAACATACTGGCTTAATATTAAAAATGTGCCCTGGGTACATAACAACCTCAAACTCAAACCAAACTCCTTCAGCGACTCATCCCCATGCCCAGGAGGCGTTAGACCCTTTTACAATCAAGAACTATGACCTTGGATTGCGTGGACACTCATCCTGACAACTTGACATTCAACAGCAGACCACTTCAGTGCATCCTGAAGATCAAGATTTGAGGACACTAACAGAACAATCTGCCAAAAACAAAAATGAAACCTCGAGGTCTCCAAACCAGACTTCCTCCTTCCAACAACTATGCCTTGAGATCCTAACGTTAAACACCACAAACAGGACTGAAGACAAATGGTGGCCTTGGCAGAACCCAACGTGCACTGGAAATTAACTCGACTTTGAACTGGGAAAGAAACAAAAGTCTTGCTACAGAGACCAGAGAAGTCTCCTGAATGAGACCTGTGTGCTCCTATAGCACCCCCTTCCCCCAAAGAAACTTTGAGGGATGCAATCACGTCTTCTCTAGACATACAGACATGTGAACAGTACAATAAACTCCCCTGGTACTCTTCTGCAACTCAGCAAGGGTGAAGATCTGGTCTACTGATCCATGGCCCAGTAGGAAGTCACAATGGCCCTCGTGTGTTTAAAGTTTGAAGTCTTATGGTACATCCAGACTGAACGCGATTTCAACGGCAAAAAAGCTCAACACGCATGCAAGTGGACGCACTGGACCCAGTGGTGTCCAAACCAGAACGTGAAATTGTGGCTGCGTTGCGGCGGCGGGGGGGAGGAGCTTACCGGTACACCGAGTTCCTCTCTGCACTCCGCCAGGCAAGGAGCTTTTTATTTTTGTCCCTGTAGAGCAGACTTGACTGGTCGTGAAGGAATTGTCGCGAACACACAGCTACAATGAGTTTCTCTTCCATAGTCCACGACCTCGCGGGTCTTTCCTGTGTCCCTCAAACAATACGTCACATTGCTGCGCATTACCCCCGCCCCCTCGTTTCCGCGTCACATAGCGGACTCCCCCTTTCTCCTCCACCCGACTCTCCTGATTGGTCGGACACGCGTTCACGAGTTTGAACGGCGAAAATCTTCAGCATGTTGGAGGCGGGCTTTGGAGGCTGACGCGGGTTCACGTGCACGGAAAACGCTCTCCAGCACGCTCAACACGCACGCGACGTGACGCCAGACGCCAGGAGGCGCCTGGAGGTGCGTCCCCCATTGACTTTGCATGTAAACTGGACGCTCCTGCAGTAGAAAATGCATTCGGTCTGGATTCACCATTATTCCAACATCTTGGTCTAAACTTATCCCAGGACCATTGATAGTCGAAACACTCTCCACTCTCCTCTTTTCAAAACCCACTCTGGTCTGCTATTCCAAAAGTAATATCAAGTATTCCCTGGGACACCGCCAGGGCAGCAGACTCACCCTCCCCGATTCTACAGACTGATGTATTCAAAAAGCAACTAAAATACAATTTACTGTAAATGAAATAGGATGTTGCATGAATTAACTGAACAACATGAACTAATTAGTCAGTCGAGGAATAATTTAATGAAATCAAATTTGTAATGAGCTTTAGTCACTTGTCTTCAGCTCTATCCTGAATTTAATTACAACTTCTCGTCGTGTTCAGATCTCATCGTTCTGTTTTGACGAGTTAACCATTTTTTGTTGTTGATATCATTTATCAAAGTGGGTGACGATGCGTTCAAGAGCGGACAAAAAATCTACCGTGCCTGCATCTTTCATCGTTCTCACACTAGCAGAATAATCTAAAGAGGAATAAAGTCCAGTTCAGCCTGTGTGATTTCCTGAACATGACTCAATCAGGACCATAAATCACAGCCGGACCTCCGCAGCTCTGCAGTCGGACCTTCAGCTCTGCTGTACAGACTAATTGGATATGCAGCGTGCACACAGAGACTAACGCACACAGGCCGGCCCATTTAACTCCGCACCGGCTGCACCTGACGACGTGACACCAGGCGACGGCTTTAAAAAAAGACTCCCAAAGTCGCAAGTACGGTACTTTGCTTTTATTACTTGCACTTTATGGACTGTGATAAAAGCTGAGCGTTCATAATAATATTCTGCTCAAATGTTGTGACTGAAAGGGTGGGGTGAAAATTTTAAAAAAGCTGGAAATTAAAAATTCAGTTTGCCACAGGCCTGATTCATTATTAATTAGTTAGGACTGTTTTTTGTGAGTGTTCATGTTAGGCAGGCTGTTGTTTAATTCAAATACAATTAGACAGACAAAGGCTGAACAAAAGTAGCATTTTGAGTTTAAAGGCGGCTGCTGCCAACAGTTCTCCTGAATGTAGCCTTTGGTCGCCACAGAGTCCTGTTTGTAGAATACCACAGAGTAACCAGCCCACTGAAATTTGAACGAGTCAAAGTTAAGTCAGAAAAAGCTTAATAACAGTTTAGCGGTTAGTATTGTTACAGAGTTCAGCAGCAAATAAAATGAACTGGGTTAAAGTGTACACAGGTGAGCACACGTTTTTTTACAGTCATTTGCTGTTTATCGTGAGGAGTCACATAAATTGTGAGGTGAGAGGTAAAAAAAACAAAATCACTTTTTTACTCGTTAATGGAACAATATCACCAGTACTCATGCAGTCCTTCCATCTTTTTTGTCTTTGGGTGGTGTCCCTATTGAGTTTGCACATTTTACTTTATGAACCTGCAGGCAAATCCCAGTGAGATCACAGATCTGTTTAGCAAGAGAGGCCTGACGGCAGCCTAACATGCATGTTTTTGGTCTGAGGGAGGAAACCGGAGTACCCGGAGAAAACCCATGCAAGCATGAGAACATGCAAAGTCCACCCAGAAAGACCCCAGGTCCAACCGAGGATTGAACCCAGGACCTTCTTGCTGTGAGGCAACAGTGCTAACCACTGAGCCATCGTGCTGCCGACAGTTCTTGTTGTTTCTTGTAAATAGTTGGTTATCTTGGTCGATGCACATCTCTCTTTTAAGAATCATGTCAAAAACTTGGTTCCCCTGAAAGTTAAACTGGGTT
>JBBPBX010064850.1:0-20131 GCA_038048925.1 Garcialebias charrua | reverse complement strand
TCAGTCATCACAGACTTCTTCGCTGCAGGTGATCTGGCAAATTTCCCTGAAGAGGAAGAAGTCAGCTGCTATCTCTGTCCCAGACTGGAAATAAAACACAAAGAGGTAAAAAAAAAAAGTTACGGTAATAAGATTATAATTTTAAATTAAAAAGATTAATTAGATATTCTTCTTTCGGCTTTTCCCTCTTCAGGGGTCACCACAGCGAGTCATCCTCCTCCACCTCACTCTGTCCTCTGCATCCTCTGTCCTCACTCCAACTACCTTCATGTCCTCTCTAACTGCATCCATATATCTCCTCTTTGGCCTCCCTCTTTGTCTTTTTCCTGGCAGCTGCATTTCTAACATCCTTCTACCAATATACCCACTGTCCCTCCTCTGGACATGTCCAAACCACTGTCCCTCCTCTGGACATGTCCAAACCACTGTCCCTCCTCTGGACATGTCCAAACCACTGTCCCTCCTCTGGACATGTCCAAACCACTGTCCCTCCTCTGGACATGTCCAAACCACTGTCCCTCCTCTGGACATGTCCAAACCACTGTCCCTCCTCTGGACATGTCCAAACCATCTCAGTCTGGCCTCCCTAACTTTATCTCCCAGTTGTTCAACATGTGCAGTACCTCTGATTATCTCTTTACTAATCTTATGCCATGTCACTCCTAAGGAGAACCTCAGCATCTTCATTTCTGCCACTTCCAGTTCTTTCTCCTGTCTTTTTGTCAATGACACTGTCTCCAGACCATACAACATAGCTGGTCTCACCACTGTCTTGTAAACTTTTCCTTTGACCTTTGCTGACACCTTTTTGTCACAAATCACTCCTGAAACTTTTCTCCATCACTCCATCCTGCCTGGACTCTCTTCTTCACCTCTTTACCACATTCCCTATTTTCCTGGACAGTCAGAGTCAGAGAGTCTTTATTGTGATTTGCACCGCATGTGGTACATGTGATGAAAACGAGATTATGTACACGGGGTCCCAGTTACATCCAAGTACTTTAAGTTCTGCACCTTTGTGACCTCTGCTCCTTGTAGCCTCACTGTTCCACCTCCTCCCTCTCATTCACACACATGTACTCTGTCTTACTACGGCTGACTTTCATTCCTCTTCTTTCAAGTGAATACCTCCACCTCTCCAAGTTCTCTTCCACCTGTTCCCTGTTCTCACCACAGATCACAATGTCATCTGCAAACATCATAGTCCATGGGGATTCCTGCCTGACCTCATCTGTTAGTCGGTCCATCACCAGAGCAAACAAGAAGGGGCTCAGAGCCGATCCTTGATGCACTCCCACCTCCACCTTGAAGCTATCTGTCACTCCTACAGCACATCTCACCACTGTCCTGCTGTCCTCATACATGTCCTGCTGTCCTCATACATGTCCTGCTGTCCTCATACATGTCCTGCTGTCCTCATACATGTCCTGCTGTCCTCATACATGTCCTGCTGTCCTCATACATGTCCTGCTGTCCTCATACATGTCCTGCTGTCCTCATACATGTCCTGCTGTCCTCATACATGTCCTGCTGTCCTCATACATGTCCTGCTGTCCTCATACATGTCCTGCTGTCCTCATACATGTCCTGCTGTCCTCATACATGTCCTGTACCAGTCTAACATACTTTTCTGCCACTCCAGATTTCCTCATGCAATACCACACCTCCTCTCTTTGCACCCTGTCATATGCTTTTTCTAAATCCACAAACAAAAAAGATAAATTAGATAATAATAATAAAAGAACAATACCTCCTCTTGATCGGTTGAGGTGGTTGAATCTCTCGGTCATCATCATCAGGGCAGAGCTTTAATCTGGTCCAGGACTTGTTGACAATATCAGTTTTCGTTTTTTCATAAAGTGATGAACTTTTTGGCTGAAGTGTTGACATGATGGATGTCGTAGCGAGGCTCAGGTACTTTAAAGCCTGCAGATCAACAACATACAGACATGTTTTTGTAGATCCAGAGCTTTAAAACTCATACAGTTTGTACCCTGATGCATGCTCAATAATCCAGGTAGAAAAATCTAAAAAAGCTCAGACGAAACATTTCTATATATTTTTTGCTTTGTTTTATTTTTTTGAATGTCCAGAGGACCAGACTGAGCTTTTTTAGATCATACAGTTTGTGTTATTGATCTGGACCGATGTGATTTACCTGATAAAGGTTGTTTAAATGCTGCTAGTTTTAGCGGTGTTTGCAAGCTGCTTTTCTTGCTTCTAGAAAATGTTCACGTTTGGATGACGTCGTTTCAAGTCCGTTAACACGTTACACGTTTATGTTTGTTTATGTTTATTAAATTTGTTCTTTTTTTTTTTACAAAAGAAACACAATACAAGACAATCCCATAAATGATAATGTACAAAATATAAAAAAATGAAAGGTAGCAGAAAGAAGAATAAATCTTATTATATCTGCCCCTTTTTTCAAACAATCAGATTAAACAATAATAATCTTCCACCAACAGTACAAAATGACTAACTCTTTCTAATTTTCTAACTAATACAATACGTCATTTCATATATATTTTTTAACAAATTCATTTTGATCATTTTCTTAAATGTAAACATTGACTTGGCATTTTTAACTACATTCTCCAAGCCATTCCATAATCTAATTCCCTGGATTGAGGTAGAACGTCCCTTCAAACTAGTTCTGAATTGTGGTTTTACAAACATCTCTGTTCCCTTAAAGCCCGAGATACACTCGAGCGTCCTCACGATACGCCTATACGCAGCGTACGTACGCTGTGGCAAAAGCGTAGCCCCGCGTAGCCCCTCAGGGCACGTACGCGCAAAAGTTTTTTTTTACTACGCATACGCGATGCGCGGTGTCTGAACATAAACTTCCCCGGCGCCGGACTGTTTTGTATGTTACACAAATTAAATAAATTCCCCTTCTTTATCGCTGATCGGGCCTTTTCTTTTGTTTTTTTGCCTAAAGTCAAGTAACCGCTTCTTCCTCCGTTCACTCGATGATTGAAATGAATGAATTCAGGTCCTACCTGGGTGCGCGATGTTTTAAATATTCCCTGGTGGGCTGTGTGCTGCAGGAAAAGCGCTCCCTGTTATTATTTTTATTTCTGAGAGAACTTTTTATAACATATATAGTAGAAACACCGTATCAGAACACCGCAGAAGTCCAGCGAGCTGCTCATGATGCATTCTCGAGGTTTCACTTTCAGCTGACTGAACGCTGTCAATCAATTCAGTAGGCGTGTCAGCAAGTGACCAATCAGCGAGCTCAGTTGAGTCCCCTCCGTGTGCAGCTGCTCATATTACAACAAGGAGAACGCGAGCGTTTGAAAGCTGATAGTTTCTGAAGTATAGCAGCGAAAACATACGTACAAAATACGCGCGTATACGCGCGTATACGCGCGTATACGGAGGACGCTTCAGTGTATCTCGGGCTTCAGGTTAACGTTAACAAGTTAGACGTGTTGTCTGCGGCAGACCTAATCTCTGTGAAACAATGTCCACACACACAACTTTGAATTTGCCTTCGTCTTTTAACAAGGAAGCCATAACGTTAACAAACAGGAGACCACAGCGAGAAGCTAGGGCTGCTAATGCTACACGTGCTGCAAGATAATAGCGCCGTGCTGAAACTCGCCTAGGAATTTTATTTCCGTGGCGCATATTTTCCCGTTAATAACGTTTAATAAGTGAAAAAATAACCGAAACGGTACGCAGGGGGACACGACTAATTCCTGACAAGGTACACGACATTTAATAAGTGAAAAACAAAAACGAAACGGTACGCAGGCGGACACGACTAATTCCTGACAAGGGACACAAGTGGAAAAAAAAACGGTACGCAGGGGGACACGACTAATTCCTGACAAGGGACATGACTAATCCCTGACGCACAGCCTTTTCCCGAAGCTGCAAACTCATCTGCAGTCAGCACGTCGAAGCAAAACTTTGACCAAGCGCCACATATGTGCTTCTGAGGGTGTACAATACAAAAATCATGGTAGCTGCTTGTATTTTCTCTTAAGAAAAGTTCTATAAGCGCAACCGAAAGCATACTGCGTTCATCTGCTTTAATTAACTCCTGCCCTCGACAGTTAGCAAGCTGTTGTTTTATGTCCTGTGTTTAAACATGTAACAGAGACACGAACTTTTATCTCTTAATAACATATTTTAACAACAAATGCAGCTTACCTTGTTTCTATTATTCCCCGCGCGCCGAATTTGAACGACCTTGCGCCGGATCCAGGTCTTGGAAAAAATGGTATTCATCCGCGACTTTGCTTTCGACTCCTTAATCTGGTCAGGTGGTCCTCTTCTTCATTTAATATGCAATTCTAACTGGGATGGAGAACTTTATAAAGTCTGACTAAATATTACATCATATTTAGTCCCAATTCAGATAAAGAGCGAATTTCCGGCACTATTTTTTATCTCGCATTAATATTGCTAGTGGTGATCAGTTTTTATAAGATCCGGTTACTATTTTAAAACTCAGATTTTCAAATTAAGTTCGCACATTTAAATTTATGTTTCACAGACGTGACTCACAACCTTGAGTTGAAATGCCAATAACGCATGAAATTAAGTTGAAATTACATAACTCATTATGTTAATTGGAAGTAACTTATAGAAAAACGTTATGATAACTAATGGAGAGTATGACTTTTAACAGTGTACAGTTGTTCAGTCTCAAAGGTTAAAGGATCTACAAGTTCGTGGCTTCTATTCAAGCAAACGGATCAGTCTACCATCAACCTTCACAAGAGAGTTTATTCCAGCCAATAAGGATCACATTCCAACAAACAAGACGGCAAAGGTTTGGCCACATCTCAGACACCTCCAAGCAGAAATCGCTCCTTTGCAAGAATGTGAGGTAGGCTTGTTAATCGGCTATAACTGCTCACAAGCACTGCTCCCAAGAGAAATTGTGTCAGGCGGGGAAGATGAGCCTTACGCCCAACGCACAGATCTCGGCTGGAGCATAGTTGGACAAAGCAGTCCATACCTGAACTATGGAGATGCCATTGGTGTCAGTCATCGAATCATGGTGAGGAAAGTCATTCCAGATCACAAATCTTCTGTTGATCTTCAAAGTGAAGTCCACTACATAAACAGAACCAAGGTAAGAGATGTTACTTCTTCAGAGATTGTTAAAGCACTGGAGTTAGACTTCTCAGAAAAGGAGATGGATGACATTCATGTGTCTCAGCATGATCTCAAGTTTCTTTCAAAACTCAAAGAAGGCATCAAACAAAACGAAAGCGGCCACTATGAAATGCCACTGCCCTTTCGTGATGAACGACCCAAGTTACCGGATAACAAAGTATGTGCAATACACCGCTTGAAATGTCTGGAGAGAAGATTAAGAAAGAACACAACATACTACAATGACTACATCAAGTTCATGGATGATATAATCTCCCGAGGTGATGCAGAAAAGATCCCTGAAACAGAGCTAAACAGCAGTCCTGTGTGGTATATTCCACACCACGGGGTTTATCACCCACACAAACCGGGGAAAATCCGTGTGGTATTTGACTGCTCTGCAAAATACCAAGACACATCCCTCAATGACCATCTGTTTACTGGCCCTGACTTGACAAACACATTGGTGGGCGTTCTCTGTCGCTTCCGCAAAGGGTCGATCGCATTCATGTGTGATGTTGAGCGAATGTTTCACCAATTTGGAGTAAAAAGAGAAGACCAGGATTACCTGCGCTTTTTATGGTGGGAGCAAGGAAACCTGGACATGAAACCATCAGTCTACCGAATGAAAGTCCACTTGTTTGGAGCGGCTTCTTCTCCTGGCTGCGCCAACTTTGGCCTGAAATACCTAGCCGCACAAGGGCAAGGGCAGTTCAAGGAAAACGTAATTCATTTCATTCAAAGAAATTTCTATGTTGATGATGGCTTAGTGAGTGTTTCATCAGAAAGTGAAGCTATCCAACTTGTAAGAGATTCAAGAGAGCTATGCGCTACAGGAGAGTTAAGACTCCACAAATTTGTGTCAAACAGTGAAAGAGTCATGTCAACTATTCCAAAGGAAGAGCGTGCAACAGTTAAGGACCAAGACATGTCCTTAAGTTTGCCTCTCATTGAAAGAGCTCTTGGGGTTGAATGGTGCATTACATCTGATGTATTCAAGTTTAGAGTCCAAGTCAAAGCTAACCTGCTGACAAGAAGAGGTGTTCTTTCCACTGTTGCCTCCATCTACGATCCCCTAGGCTTCATTGCACCATTCGTCCTTCTGGGCAAGCAGATTCTTCAGCAAATGTGCAGAGACAAGTTGGACTGGGATGAAGAACTTCCAGAACGTCTGAGGCCACTGTGGGAGTCATGGATCAAAGATCTACCAAGATTGGCCGAAGTACAGATTAACAGATCTTTTGTTCCCTCAGATTTTGGACAAGTTAAAAGCCATGAGCTTCACCATTTTGCAGATGCCAGCGTTTCAGGATATGGTGAATGTACTTACCTGCGAGTCATTAACCAGCAGGATCAAGTTCACTGTTGCTTACTAATGGGCAAGGCAAGAGTTACACCCAGCAACATTCTGACTATTCCAAGACTTGAGCTTTCAGCAGCAGTCCTTGCAGTTAGAGTCAGTGATCTACTCCGAACTGAATTAGAAATTCAAGACCTACAAGAGTTCTTCTGGACAGATTCCACAGTCGTCCTTGGCTATATAAACAACGATGCCAAAAGATTTCAAGTGTTTGTTGCTAATCGTGTTCAAAGAATTAAGTCCAGTTCAAAACCAGAACAATGGGCACACATTGTTTCAGAGGACAATCCTACGGATCATGCCTCCCGTGGTTTAACTGCAGAACAATTGAAATCATCCAACTGGTTCACAGGACCAAAGTTCCTTTGGCAAAAGAGACTACCTGAAAAAGAAATGGAGGTGGAAGAGGTCAAGAAAGATGATCCTGAACTCCACAAGGCATTTGTATGCAACACCAGAGCAAAGGAAGAGAGAACAATGCTAGATCGCTTCGAGAAGTTCTCAGAATGGTCCAAATTGATCAGAGCTCTAACAATGTTAAGACGAAAGGTCAAAGAACACAAAGGTATGGCTCAAAACACAGACAACACAAGTTTGGAAGAAAGAAAGGAAGCTGAATTGGTAGTCATTAAGCTTGTTCAAACAAAGGCATTTTCGAAGGAAATAGCAACATTGAAAGCCAAGAAAGTTATCACAAAGACTAAAGACAGTAGACTATACAAGTTGAGTCCATTCTTGGATGAAGAAGGAATACTCAGAGTTGGTGGACGTTTGAGTCATGCTGTACTCCATCCACATGTCAAGCATCCAGCAATACTACCAAAGGGTAGTCATATATCCACTTTGCTTATTGAACATTTCCATGCGAAAATCCAGCATCAAGGACGTGGAATGACAATTAACGAACTGCGAGCTAATGGATGGTGGATCCTTGGATGTAGCAGTGGAGTCTCATCTCACATCTTCAAATGTGTGAAATGCAGGAAGTACAGGAAGAGTACTGAAGTACAGAAAATGGGAGATTTACCTTTGGATAGGATGGAACCGACCCCACCTTTCACCTACGTTGGAATGGATTGTTTCGGACCGATTTATGTCAAGGATGGACGCAAAGAGCTCAAAAGATATGGACTGGTATTAACCTGTCTATGTTCACGAGCGGTCCACATAGAGGTGGTAGATGACCTAAGTACAGACGCATTCATGAATGCTCTGAGAGCATTTATTGCCATCAGAGGAAATGTTCGTCAACTGAGGTGTGACAAAGGAACCAATTTTGTTGGTGCGCAAAGGGAGCTTGCAAATCTGATGAAAGACATGGATCAAGAAAAGATCAAGACATTCGGCTGTGAATTCCTCATGAATCCCCCATCAGCGAGTCATATGGGAGGAGTATGGGAAAGACAGATAAGAACGATAAGAAGTGTTTTCTCTGCTATATTGGACCAGTCAGCAAGAAGACTAGACACTACATCATTGAGAACATTCTTGTATGAGGTTATGGCAATAATTAACAGCCGACCACTCTCAGTAGAACATCTGAACGATCCTACTGGCCCTGAACCATTGACGCCTAATCATATTCTAACCATGAAGTCTACCATTGTTCAACCTCCACCAGGGCAGTTCTTGAAAGAGGATCTGTATCTTCAAAGGAGATGGAGAAGAGTACAGTACTTGGTCAACCAATTTTGGATGAGATGGAGGAAGGAGTATTTACTCAACTTACAACCAAGACAAAAGTGGCATGCATCTAAAAGGAACTTGAAGGTTAATGACATTGTTCTACTTCAAGAAGATCTCGTTCCACGCAATGAATGGAAAATGGCTAAAGTCACCGAAGTATACCCTGGTTCAGATGATAGGGTGAGAAAGGTCAGATTGTTAGTCAGTGAGAGTACATTAGACAAACATGGCAAACATACAACAAAGACAGTTTCACTTGATCGACCTGTACATAAGGTTGTTGTTTTGCTTGAAGCAGAGTAACTTTTGTTTGTTTCATTTTTAGAGTAAGGTGTCAGTTCGATTTAGAGAAATCCCACATACAGGATGTGTGATTTGGTGGGAGTGTAACTGCCACAGTTTGTTTTATGTTTCACATTCATATGGCTTGTACTGTTTGTTTTATTGTATGTAGTTTTACTTGTCACCTGTAGTTGGCGCTGTGTTCAGGTGTGAAAGGTAACGCTGTATTCAGGTGAAAAGTACCAGAAGAAGTCAGTCGGTAGAAAGGATGTGAGTTTCGGCATGTAAGAAGCATGGACTTTTAAGCTGAAGAAAAGAGTTCAAAGAAGCTGAAACTGAAGAAACAAGCCTAATTCCTTTTAGTAGCACACAGCCAATGAGGTATGTTTGTTTAATTTCTGTATTTTGTTTTGCTTAGAGTGTACTGTACAAGCATTTGATATGAATATTTGTTCTTTATTTTCCTTAATAGTTAATTGCTGTTTACTTTGTGTATCTTTTTTATTTTTCACGTGTCGAATCCCAATAAATTCATCAGTTTGAGGAAACCACTTGTGTCTGGGAGTGCTTAAAAGGACTGCGGTAAAGTGAGCCACCACTCGGATCCGTGAGCCCTCACTGGCGTGTTTGTGCGCGTTTACAAGACCTACTACGGTAACGCCCCTGTGAAGCGCTGCTTGTGGCTTTTCAAAATAAAAGCTGAAAATAAACGTTGTCAATAGATGAAAAATACATGAATAAAAGCTGTTTATAGTAGAAAATAATTAAATTAAATCTGAAGCTGTTATATTTTCCCCCCAAAATAAATAAATATAGTAGAAAATAATTAAATTAAATCTGAAGCTGTTATATTTTCCCCCCAAAATAAATAAATAAAAGCTGTATTCAAATAAAAGTGTATTCATTATGTGAGAATGTCAATTCCCCCACCCCCATAAAAATAAAACTGCTTGATACTTTGCCCCCCCATAGATGAAAAGTACATGAATAAAAGCTGTTTATAGTAGAAAATAATTAAATTAAATCTGAAGCTGTTATATTTTCCCCCAAAATAATAAATAAAAGCTGTATTCAAATAAAAGTGTATTCATTATGTGAGAATGTCAATTCCCCCACCCCCATAAAAATAAAACTGCTTGATACTTTGCCCCCCCCCAATAGATGAAAAGTACATGAATAAAAGCTGTTTATAGTAGAAAATAATTAAATTAAATCTGAAGCTGTTATATTTTCCCCCAAAATAAATAAATAAAAGCTGCAACATCAAATGTGGACTTTCAAAATAAAGCACCTCCAAAGTTGGACAGAGTTCATAGGAATAAACAAGAGTTGCTGACTTTTTTGCTAGATAAGGGTTAGATTTCACGCACCACTCTCACTTCAGGTTGACTCTAGAGGACCCCAAGATGTTGCTCACCAACTTTCAGCAACATCAAATGTGGACTTTCAAAATAAAGCACCTCCAAAGTTGGACAGAGTTCATAGGAATAAACAAGAGTTGCTGACTTTTTGCTAGATAAGGGTTAGATTTCACGCACCACTCTCACTTCAGGTTGACTCTAGAGGACCCCATGATGTTGCTCACCAACTTTCAGCAACATCAAATGTGGACTTTCAAAATAAAGCACCTCCAAAGTTGGACAGAGTTCATAGGAATAAACAAGAGTTGCTGACTTTTTTGCTAGATAAGGGTTAGATTTCACGCACCACTCTCACTTCAGGTTGACTCTAGAGGACCCCAAGATGTTGCTCACCAACTTTCAGCAACATCAAATGTGGACTTTCAAAATAAAGCACCTCCAAAGTTGGACAGAGTTCATAGGAATAAACAAGAGTTGCTGACTTTTTTGCTAGATAAGGGTTAGATTTCACGCACCACTCTCACTTCAGGTTGACTCTAGAGGACAACCGGATAATAATAATAATAATAAATTCAATTTATACCGCACTTTTCATTAATAAAAATCTCAAAGTGCTACAACAATAAAACAAGTGATAAAATCAAATAAAATCAATAATGGTATCAACTAAGATTAAAGACAGAATCATGTGGAGGCAGAATAGGCCTGCTTAAAAAAATAAAAAAATAAATAAAACAAGTGATAAAATCAAGTAAAATCAATAATACTATCAACCAAGATCAAAGATAAAATCATGCGGAGGCAGAATAGGCTTGCTTAAAAAGAAAAGTCTTTAAACTGCTTTTAAAGAGCGACTAAACCCAAATTTAACTTTTTTTAGCTGATAAACTCCCTAGAATGTGTATAAAAAGTTTCAGAGCACAATTTCAGTGTTAATTTTCATGTATTTGTGCGTATTAGTTAAAATCGGCAATATTTGGTCTAAAAACGTGTTCACGGTAGCCCTATGGGTTGAACAGAGGTTATTGCACGTTAATTTTACTATTAGCTCAAATGCTCTGTTGTGACATGGCTGCTCCGTTGTGACGTCACATCGTCTCCTGCCTGAATATAAAAGTGGAGCCACTCCCCCAAGAAGGTCACTCCCCCTGCAGAGCTCAGGGCGGAGTTGTATCAGAGATTAGCATCTGCTCAGTTGTAACGTCACATCGTCTCCTGCCTGAGTATAAAAGAGGTTCAGCCATAGCCACTCCCCTGAAGAGTGAGGGAGTTGGTCAACGGATGATAGCAATCTACAATTAGCATTAGCATTAGGTTAGGAGTATATTTACTATTAGGTTAGTCTCGTATTTTAGGTACTTTAGATTATTTAGTTGTACATTTTTTCATAGTATTTAGATTTAGTGTTAGTTTAGGTTAGCTGTAGTGTAGGCCGATTGCATTTAGCTTTAGCCATAGTGTTTAGCCATAGTGTTCAGTGTGATAGGATGGGACGTAGTCGAAGATGTATCGTAGAAGGGTGTAGGAGTGTTAGTGGAATACATCAGTTTCCAGAGGATTTGGAGCTTAGGCGACAGTGGTTGATTGCTCTGGAAGTAGCAGACGGCACACTCCCGCCCAGTATCGGAGTTTGCAACCGCCATTTCGCTCCTGATAGCTTCGATAACAAGATGGAGTATGACATGGGCTTTACAAAGAAGCTAAAATTGAAGAGCTACGCTCAGTGTTGCCAGTTGTACGATAATTATCGTATTTGTACGATAATTTTGCCATCTGTACGATGTACGATCAATAATCCCGAAAAAGGCCAAAAATACGATAATTTGACCGTTCCTTGAATGTGTAGTTGTGATCGGTTTCCATCAGCCTGCCGCAACTGTCTGTCGGAGTTTTTTTGTGAACCCTGAATGCATCTTGAAATTCCAGCCAATCGTGCTTTTCTAAATGTGACCTAAGAGTGACGTGCGTGCGTTTGCCTCAGAACAACGGCCATGATTGGCTGAATAGCCCGCTGCGCCCGCCCCATGAGTTAGAAAAGAAGAAAAAGCAGAGCCGTGTCTCGTGTGACACCGGTCTGGAAGAAGTGATGAAAATGAGAGAACATTTATATAAAGTTAAATGTTAAATGATAATTAAGAAATATATTAAGAAAATATGGCAGGAAACCTGGGACATTACTGATACAGGAAGACATTTACACAACAAAAAAGGTAGGATATACAAGGAAAGCAGGAAGAAACAGGAACTTACTCGCATTAGAATAGGACACACAGACCTTAATAAATCTCTTAAAATAATTGGAAAGCTTGCAACAGGACTTTTTTGTGACATGTGCACCAGCAATCTCCCTGAAACGGTTCAACATGTCTTTATGGGATGTCCAGGGTATGAAACAGAAAGAATGCATTAACAAAAATAAATAAATAAAATTAATATTAAATTTACAATTAGGGATGTTTTTAGTAGTGATATCAGTAAAGCTAAAGATCAAGTTATTATTTCCTTGAAAATACAAACTTAATAGACAGAATTTAGTTGAGTTATTAAATTAAAACCGCCATGAAACAAAACAAGAAGCGCGGGGGGCGGGCTCATTAGTTGCCACCAGACATTAATACGTATTATTGTCTATGGTTCCCACCCGTACTGACGCCACAACGCTGTGAGTGCCTGTTAGACGCAATTCAACAACAGAGTGACTATAGTGCATACTTGTTATTTTGGTTTTGACGGGTGTACGATAATTTCCCTCAAAATACGATAATTTTAGGGCTCTAGTACGATAATCCTACATTTCTCACCTGGCAACACTGGCTACGCTGTTCCAACAGCTCTTCAAACTGACCACCAGGATACAATCCGTTTAGAGGTGAGTACTCTTTTACACCTTTTTAATCCATAACTCTGTGTGGCTAGCTGCCTGTGTGCTGGGTTTCTTGGATAAATCCGCAGATAACCCCGCTGTATCAAGCCAAATTAACGCTGCCGGAGGATTTTATTGTGTGTTTTGTGTCGACCACGTGACGGTGAGTCGTTAGTTTTAGGTATTTTGGTTGCTTTTTATGTATAAATGCGGTGGCGAGACGCCCGTGTATTTGAGATATAAAAGTGGTGTTAGGGATTAAATGATCATTCTGTTTTTGTTAATTTCATGGCCGAATAGAATATATGTAAGTAAAGTATTAAATAAATCCTTTGATTTTTGTAATTTCATCCTTTTAGTATCATTTTAGTTACTTTTCATTAAATCTGTTGACTGCCTATAGAATCTTGATATCTTCCGGGTCATAGGTGAACTCGGTGCTAACTCTGTGTGGCTAGTTGTTTGTGTGCTTACTTGGACAAATCCGCAGTGAACACCGCTGTTTCAAGCCAAATTAACGCGGCAGGATTAATTTATTATGTGTTTTGTGTCCACCACGAGACGGTGAGTCGTTAGTTTTAGGTATTTTGGTTACTTTTATGTATAAATGCGGTGGTGACACGCCCGTGTATTTGAGGTGGTGTTAGGGATTAAATGGTCATTCTCTTTTTTTGTTAATTTAGTGGCCGAATAGAATGTAGGACACAGTTCTTGTTTTGTCCGGGTGCTGCTGCGTCTCAGTTGTGGCAGGACATAAATATGGATGTGGCATTTTTAGCTGTTGCTAGTTTGTGTTGTAATTACATTTCAATGCAAAAAATGTAGTGTTTAATATTATCAAAATAAACTATGTTATGGAAGACTGCAGCATCCAAAAAAAATTGAGACGTGGACATATGTTTAGATGTTGCCAATGTTAGCAGGTTGAATGTAACAGCTCTTGATGAACGGTTGATCATATGATTGTTGTGCAAATGTTATGGATCAAAGGTATTTATGAAATTTTTAGTTGGTGAATGAATATCACTGTTTTTTTTAATTAATAATCTGTAGCCATGAAATGATTGTTATGATCAAACCTTGTTAATATCACAACGTTTGAATATCATCATAAATACTTGAGTGAATAAATTGAAATTGACATAATAAATATTTATTTTTGTTGTTTACAGCCCAAACTACAGCCCAAACTAACACGAGAAATGGGATGTCAGACTGAACCTGTAATCACTAAATCATTCGGTGTTCAGGCCAACGTGAAGCCTCCTAGGAGAAGCAAAGGTGAATTATTCTTACATATTTATTATTAAAAACTTTCCTTTACTACACGTCTTTATTTCTAAATGATTCTTAAAAAATCTTGTAAAAAAGTCCCAGTCAGAATTTTATTATGAATGTGTAAGTAGAGACATAATTTTAAAGCTATTTATTTTTTTAATAGCCACACAAACACGACCAACAGGCAGGAGTGTGTCATGTGATACTGGGTCCTTCATGGAGATGCCATTCCCAGAGTGTCCACGTGCAAGTTCGACACCAGTTAAAAGAAAGAGAATCGAGGTGTCGGCCGATGATTCCTCTTACCATCTGGATGGAAGTGAGATTACTGTACACCGTTCAATGTAAGTTAAACAATTGGTAACATAATTTATGTATAGTTCAGCTGTAATTTTTTTTTGTCTTTATTGCTACATAGTTCCATCAATGAAGTCCCCCTCCCAGCCCACAAAGCAAAAAAATACATTGTTTTCGAAGAACAGCTGCTTGAGCTTTTCTGGAAGTGTCCTGTCTGTACACACAGCTGTGTAGTTGAAAAAACTACAATTGGAACACTTTTAAAAGTGAAACAACGGTGCAGTAGATGTGACCACACCAATGAGTGGTCCAGTCAGCCATTGGTTAAAAACATCCCAGCAGGCAACCTTCAGCTCTGTGCAGCTGTACTATTCACTGGGTCCTCGTTTCGACAAATCAATAAGGTAAGAAAACAGTAATGTTTTTCAATTATGTTTGTTTGTAAGGTGATAAAAACTTTGTTTTTTTTAAGGTCCATGATGAGTTCAAAATCCAGGGAATCTCTGAGACGTGCTTCCACAAACATCAAAAAACCCTCCTCATCCCCACAGTCTTTTGGCAGTGGAAGCTGGAGCAGGATAAGTGCATCAATGAGGCCAGGGCTCGTGGGTCTTTGACAATTGGTGGTGACATGAGAGCTGATTCACCAGGTATTTTCAGGTTTTATTTCTTACTGGTACTCCTATTAACCTTTTACACTTTGTTAATGGAGGATAGCATGTAAAAAACCTAAAAATTTGATCAAATGCTTCCAGGGCACTGTGCAAAATATGGAAGTTACACCATGATGGATCTTGCTGCAAATTGCATAATAGACATCCAACTAGTTCAAGTAAGAAAAACATCTACAGTGTATCACTTCATATTTAGTATACATTATTTAAAAAAACTTTTTTTTTTACAGAGCAATGAAGTTGGAAACAGTGTGCGAATGGAGAAGGAGGGGTTTAAAAGGAGTCTCTCAGTGCTGGAGCAAAGAGGTCTGAAAGTGGAGTCTATTGTCACTGACAGACATACCGGGGTCCAGAAGTATTTGAGAGAGGAAAAAAAGGACATCAAACACTTCTTTGATCCATGGCATATGGGGAAAGGCAAGTAAAAGTCTTTTAGGACAGTGATGTGTGATTATATATTCTTTAATTTCCATTAAATTTTATTTTTCTAATATTTCCAGGAGTTGGCAAAAAAATTAATGCTATGGCTAAGATCAGAGGACTTCAAGAGGTGGGCAAGTGGAGGAAGAGTGTAGTGAATCACCCCGCTCATTCTCAATCAGTTCATCTGGACAGTTTCTTTTTAGCAGAAACGTTTCACCCTCACTCCAGAGGGCTTCCTCAGTCAGAGTAGTCCAAAGCACACTGAAGTTAACCCACCAAGTAAGCAACTTATGTGGACCAACCAGTTTGCTGTAGCCAAGATGGTTTCTGGGGGCGTGTCCCTCGTCGACTCCTCCCAGGCAGGCAGACATGTCCAAAGTGGTTCAAGACAAGAAAGTTAATTCTCAATAGTCCAGGTATCAAATCCGCTCATTCTCAATCAGTTCATCTGGACAGTTTCTTTTTAGCAGAAACGTTTCACCCTCACTCCAGAGGGCTTCCTCAGTCAGAGTAGTCCAAAGCACACTGAAGTTAACCCACCAAGTAAGCAACTTATGTGGACCAACCAGTTTGCTGTAGCCAAGATGGTTTCTGGGGGCGTGTCCCTCGTCGACTCCTCCCAGGCAGGCAGACATGTCCAAAGTGGTTCAAGACAAGAAAGTTAATTCTCAATAGTCCAGGTATCAAATCCGCTCATTCTCAATCAGTTCATCTGGACAGTTTCTTTTTAGCAGAAACGTTTCACCCTCACTCCAGAGGGCTTCCTCAGTCAGAGTAGTCCAAAGCACACTGAAGTTAACCCACCAAGTAAGCAACTTATGTGGACCAACCAGTTTGCTGTAGCCAAGATGGTTTCTGGGGGCGTGTCCCTCGTCGACTCCTCCCAGGCAGGCAGACATGTCCAAAGTGGTTCAAGACAAGAAAGTTAATTCTCAATAGTCCAGGTATCAAATCCGCTCATTCTCAATCAGTTCATCTGGACAGTTTCTTTTTAGCAGAAACGTTTCACCCTCACTCCAGAGGGCTTCCTCAGTCAGAGTAGTCCAAAGCACACTGAAGTTAACCCACCAAGTAAGCAACTTATGTGGACCAACCAGTTTGCTGTAGCCAAGATGGTTTCTGGGGGCGTGTCCCTCGTCGACTCCTCCCAGGCAGGCAGACATGTCCAAAGTGGTTCAAGACAAGAAAGTTAATTCTCAATAGTCCAGGTATCAAATCCGCTCATTCTCAATCAGTTCATCTGGACAGTTTCTTTTTAGCAGAAACGTTTCACCCTCACTCCAGAGGGCTTCCTCAGTCAGAGTAGTCCAAAGCACACTGAAGTTAACCCACCAAGTAAGCAACTTATGTGGACCAACCAGTTTGCTGTAGCCAAGATGGTTTCTGGGGGCGTGTCCCTCGTCGACTCCTCCCAGGCAGGCAGACATGTCCAAAGTGGTTCAAGACAAGAAAGTTAATTCTCAATAGTCCAGGTATCAAATCCGCTCATTCTCAATCAGTTCATCTGGACAGTTTCTTTTTAGCAGAAACGTTTCACCCTCACTCCAGAGGGCTTCCTCAGTCAGAGTAGTCCAAAGCACACTGAAGTTAACCCACCAAGTAAGCAACTTATGTGGACCAACCAGTTTGCTGTAGCCAAGATGGTTTCTGGGGGCGTGTCCCTCGTCGACTCCTCCCAGGCAGGCAGACATGTCCAAAGTGGTTCAAGACAAGAAAGTTAATTCTCAATAGTCCAGGTATCAAATCCGCTCATTCTCAATCAGTTCATCTGGACAGTTTCTTTTTAGGAAACGTGATTGAGAATGAGCGGATTTGATACCTGGACTATTGAGAATGAACTTTCTTGTCTTGAACCACTTTGGACATGTCTGCCTGCCTGGGAGGAGTCGACGAGGGACAAGCCCCCAGAAACCATCTTGGCTACAGCAAACTGGTTGGTCCACTTAAGTTGTTTACTTGGTGGGGTAACTTCAGTTTGCTTTGGACTACTCTGACTGACGAAGCCCTCTGGAGTGAGGGTGAAACGTTTCTACTAAAAAGAAACTGTCCAGATGAACTGATTGAGAATGAGCGGATTTGATACCTGGACTATTGAGAATGAACTTTCTTGTCCTGTAATAATCTTTTTTTTCTTCTTTTTTTTCTCCTTAGGATGAAAATCCCACCTTATCAGATACAACTGGATCAAATGAAACCGGATCAAATGAAACCGGAACTGTTTCTTCACCTCAAAGAGCACCTCCCCAGACATCCACTCCTTTGGTAAAACCATGCTTCAAAGAGATTCACAATGTAAGTGGTTTACTTTTTATTATGGTTTCTCAACAAGAAAGCACTGCGGCAGGTGTTAATGCTTTCTTGCACACCGTAGGTGATGGATGAGTTATGGTGGATCCTGGATAAGGGCAACGTCTGACAGAATTAAAGAAGATATGGGAACACTTTTGCTCTGTGGTTCAGTTTTACGGTGTTTGGAAGAAGGTGTTAAAGCCACCCAAGAACCCGAATGGAGGTTAGTAATTGTGCTGTCTTTCATACACAATGCTGCTGTATGTATATATGTATGCACATATTTATATGTGTATTTATATATGTATATATATATATATATATATATATATATATATATATATATATATATATATATATATATATGTATATATATGTATATATATGTGTGTGTGTGTATATGTGCAACGATCCAGAAATGTCACCATTCGGTTCAGTTGGATACATTAGTGTTACGGTTTGGTGTTTTTGCAATACAAAAAAGAGAAATTTTCATGCCCTTCTTAACTTGTAATTTAAATTGTGTTGCTAAAGCTGCAAGTTTCTCAGTGGATCTGCACTCAACAACGCTGCCAAGTGGAAGTAGTCGAACGCAGATCCTTTGAGCTTTCTACACAGCACATGTAGACAAGTTGATAAATTAAATTTAAAAAAATGCTGCATGTTCAATACATATTGTGTATTGAACATAATAATAATAATAATAATGAATTCAATTTATAACGCACTTTTCATTAATGAAAATCTCAAAGTGCTACAAAGTGCAACATAATTAAATGTCAATAAAACAAGTAATAAAACAAGTAAAATCAATAACAATATCAACTAAGATCAAAGAAAGAATCATGAGGAGGCAGAGTATGCTCGCTTAAAAAGAAAGGTCTTCAAGCCGCTCTTAAAGTCAACCAGTGACTGTGGAGCTCTTAGGCAGTCAGGAAGAGAGTTCCACAGGCGGGGGGCAGCCACACTGAAAGCCCGGTCTCCCATGGTCCTTAATTTGGTTCTCGGAATGTGAAGTAGATGACTGTTCTGTGACCGTAGAGACCGGGTGGATGAGTATGGAATAAGAATATCCTTCAGATAATCTGGTGAAGCTCCATGTAAGCATTGATGTGTAATGAGAGCAGTTTTGTACTGAATTCTGTAGGCGACAGGAAGCCAATGAAGGTTATGGAGAATGGGTGCATAGACCACTAGAGGTGCAACATGCATCTGTACTGAATTGTTCAGTGTAGTGCTCTAGGTTCAATATGCACTATGTAATAACATTACAGATTTTTGAAAATTATTTTATTAACTTTTCTTAAGATGTGCTGCGTTGAAGGCTCAGTGGATCTGCATCTGAAAACTTGCTTTTTTAGCAATATTTAATTAAAAAACTCTACTCAGTGAGGTTAAACTAATGGTTTTAATTAATTTAAATGAACTAAAAGTGAAGGGCATGGAAATTTCTCTTTTTTTGTATAGAAAAAATATTGAACCTTGACACTAAAGTATCAAACTAGATTGTGAATTTTCAGTATCATTGCACCCCTAATTGTTTTGTGAACTGAAGATGAAGCTGTCAATCTAATTTGGGCAGATAAATGTTTAAGAAGTTCATTTATTCTGTTCTAGTGGAAGAAAAAATAGCCCTGTTCAGGGAACTCACCACTCTCTTCTCATCACCAGTTGCACCACCCAAGAAGCTGGGACATGCCAGTAAAGCGTTGCTTCATGTCCTTCAGGTTGGTATTTGTTCTTATTTGTTGTCAGTTAATATATGTCCACAAAGGCTTTCATTTTGTATTTTGACAAATTAACAGTTTAATTGTCGTATGGCGATTGTATGCATGCCTGGTCATAAAACAGCATAATCTATATTTGGAAATCTGCAGCATTGTCACATGACATAGGGTGGCCACCCATAATACAAATGGCACAGAAACACTTGTAAATTTCCACAGAAAACACTTAAAAAATAACAGTAAATAAACTGACTTAAGCTCATTTTCAAAAACCTTCAACATGATTGTATACATAATCAAAATCCAAATAGGAAATAATTTTAGATTTAACCATCGGAAGTGCAGTATCTGTCATTTCCCAAAGTGCGTTAGGACTCACTCTTGTGACTGAGGCACAAGTTACTGGGTATTTAATTGGCATGAATATCAACTTAAAAAAATATATATACTGTATACTATATGAATATGCTCTGTTACACATCTATTCTATTGTTGTCATCATGGATGTATGGACAGTACATATTTGTTGCTAAGGATTTGGACTGATCTGGTAGCTTTTCAGTTTCTCTGTTGTACCCTGAATAAATGTTTTTGTCCTTTTTTTTGTTTATGTATTTTTTAGCCAGCCGAAGATCCAGCTGTGTACCTCCAGAGGAGATCTTTCTTCAGCCCTGTTTTGGTCTTGGATGAGTCGCGCTGTCTTTTGGCCATTGGAACCACTCCCATCACTACATTTGCCAAAGAAGACCTTGGTGAAGGTTTGCTGTATC